>JAMKQA010007851.1:0-12302 GCA_024699735.1 Posidonia australis | reverse complement strand
ATAACCATTACTATCTGGCGATGGGTCCGTCAACTCGTCACTAGGCAGGTAACACTGTGTGCTCGGGCAGTGAACATGTTAGCTGTATCTATCATTCTGATAACCCTAACTATCCGGCGATGAGTCCGTCAACTCATTACAAGGCTGATAACCATTACTATCTGGCGATGGGTCCGTCAACTCGTCACTAGGCAGGTAACACTGTGTGCTCGGGCAGTGAACATGTTAGCTGTATCTATCATTCTGATAACCCTAACTATCCGGCGATGAGTCCGTCAACTCATTACAAGGCTGATAACCATTACTATCTGGCGATGGGTCCGTCAACTCGTCACTAGGCAGGTAACACTGTGTGCTCGGGCAGTGAACATGTTAGCTGTATCTATCATTCTGATAACCCTAACTATCCGGCGATGAGTCCGTCAACTCATTACAAGGCTGATAACCATTACTATCTGGCGATGGGTCCGTCAACTCGTCACTAGGCAGGTAACACTGTGTGCTCGGGCAGTGAACATGTTAGCTGTATCTATCATTCTGATAACCCTAACTATCCGGCGATGAGTCCGTCAACTCATTACAAGGCTGATAACCATTACTATCTGGCGATGGGTCCGTCAACTCGTCACTAGGCAGGTAACACTGTGTGCTCGGGCAGTGAACATGTTAGTTGTATCTATCATTCTCCTTTGCACAGTTCCAAAGTGGCTACTAACATGTGACTCAGTGTTTGATAGCAATTTATGATTTTTCTATCTGCATTGGATTGTATGAAATATTGTGTGCATAGAATAAAGTGATTTGTCATTCTGAATACTCTCTTAATGACGTTCTGCAGACTTGAATCCAGAAAGGCCACAACTCCCCTGCCAGTCATGGGCTTCCCTACGATGGTTGTACCAATGAGATGCTCAAAGGTCCTTCGGGTATGGATTGGAAAGTTGACAAGTGATGATCGTGACAAGCTGTGGACTTGGGGAATCTCCACGAAATTCTTAGACATTGCAAATGTGGAGGTCTCCCATTACTTCCTGTGTGCAGCCGTCCGGTTCTGGAAGCCTGTAAATCACACATTTTGCTTCAGAAGGATTGAGTTGACCCTTACATTGGAGGAAGTTCGTTAGGTGTGTTGTCTGCCAGAGCTCCTTGGGCCCACTGTATTTATGTGGCAAAACGGATATTCCTCTGTGTTGAGTGAACTGACCGGCCTGTCGACTGGCGATTGTGGTCGTCAACTGATCTGTACTGATGGGCATTCTCCTATGCTACAACTGATCTACTTTGACAAGATAGTTGAGATGCGCACTTCTGTAGGCGATAAGCAGTGGCTGAGAGGCTTCGTCATCCACTTCTTAGGAGAGTTGGTGTTCAGCCATGGCCAGATGGTTGTGAACATTAAGGTTGCGGAAATTGCTTTGGCAGTGATAACCCGTCAGATAGAGTTGGCCCCTATTATCCTGGTAGAGACTTATCGAGCCCTTGACCGATCACTGCGACGATGTCGACACTTCTATGGTTGTGGAGCATTTGTGTAGGTGTGGTTGGCTACTCATCTGGGTGTAGAGGTCTTACGCCCTCAACGGTCAGCCTTCGAGTATTATTGCCAAAGTGGTCATGCCTGCACCCTCACGTTAGTCCGCAAAGAATATGAGCGATTGGAGAGGTTAACAGAAGACAGGGTGACTTGGCGCATCATTCCTTCGGCAAGCTTTCTTCAATAACACCGATATGATGCTTATCATCCTACCGGGGTTGACCGGTTGTGTCAAATATCACCCAATCAGAGTAATGTGGCAGTTCGGTTATCAACAAGACTCTTTTTCTCAAGGACCGATGCCAGCTCGATTCCGAGAGTATCCTCTGAGCTCTTGCACAGCAACAAAGGAACTGTCACGCCTGCTTACTAGCTCCATCCGATCAAACGACCTTACAGCCACAGAAGGCAAGGGTTGTTCAACTGACTACAAAGCCGAAGTGGAAGAAACCTGGCCGATCTGCGGAGCAGTTCCAAGTCCTATACTGTTTCCAAAAGCAAGAGGTTCTAGGAAGTCCAGGGATGACCCAGACTGTTGACACTTGTTTTATGCTACTAGTTCACTACAGACTGGAAAATAAGTGTAATCACATCGTTATATTTGACTGCAACAATAAATTCTTTGGGACACACTTGCCAGCTTGTTTAAATGACTGTGATTGATAGGGAATTGTCATTGCTGTAACATGTGCTCAATCATTTCAAACTGCTGCCTTCTTTGCCTACCGACTTGGCGTTGGGGCCCACCCAGCTAATAATTAGGGATACCATTTTGTTGCCTTGACCTGGACAAACGAAGCCATCCGAGGTCTCAGTACCAGTTGGGGCAAAACTTAATTTGTCCTGTTGGGACTTGTTCAAGGAGAACAAGTGCCATTTCTATCCTTTCCTAGACCAAGCGAGGTCTATATGATCTCATTCTAGGTTCGCCCAGATGGACGAATCTTAGTGCCATTCACTATCGAGCTGATAGCCCAAACTATCCGGTTGACAACCGTCACCCTATCAGGTGCGAGCTGATAGCCCAAACTATCTCGTTGACAACCACCACCCTGTCAGGTGCGGGCTGATAGTCCTAACTATCCGGCAATGAGTCCGTCAACTCACTATCAGGCTAATAGCCCTAGCTATCTGGTGATGAGTCCGTCAACTCGTTGGCGGGCTGATAACCCTAACTATCTGATCGATAGGTCCATCAAATTATTGTGCTTCGACCCTTAGTTTGTAAGTTTGGTAGTTTTATCTAATGGCCCTATCTTCAGGCTGATAGCCCTAACTATCCGATTGACAACCGTCACATTGTCAAGAGCGGGCTGATACCCCCAAACTATCAGCTGACACCTATCATCAGTCTACCCCTCGGTCAGCAAGTCCAACATCTTGCCATGCATCCTCTTGGGCCGGAAGGTCCGTCATCCACCAAGTTTGCCCCTGGCCAATAAGTCTGATAGACTTGTTCGAACACCCCTTGGCACGAGTCGGAATCCCTCACGCTCCCCTCTAAGAGCTGAGCTACCCACTCGTTATCAACATCACCCTCATGCATCACCCAGCATCAGGGTCATCCTTTGCATCTGCATCATGCATGGGCCGCGAGTTATGACTTTTCGGTGCATCCGCCGAATAAGTGGCTCACAGCCCCACATTAATACTACTCACCTGCGGACTTAGGAGGGGTGCCTTGTCAACCCTGAGCATCGGTCTTGATTCCCTCGACCTCACTTAGGGAGGGGCATTTGTAGACACCCCGATTTTTAAGTCACTTGGCAACAGGCTCCTCCGGATGATGCTCTGGTTACGACCACCAAAACCCTGGCCCACTTAAGCCCACACAAGCCCATTCAGGCCCACATTAGCCCACTCTGACCCAATTAAAATTAAAATCAAACAAAACACATTTGAAACCCACTTAATCAAATTAAATCCACTTAAGATTCAATTAATAAAACAAAAACCCTAATTCAAGTCAAAGTCAAATTTAAATCCACTTAAAATCCCATTAATAAAACAAAACTCTAATTCAAGTCAAAATCAAATAAAATCCACTTAAATCCATTTAAAATCCAAGTAATTAAGTGAAAACCCTAATTAAAGTCAAAATCCATTGAAAACCCTAATCAATCTAAAATCCCTAAATAAGCCAATAAACCCTAATTTAAAATCCAAAAAGCCTAAATAAACCAATAAATCCTAATTTAAAATAAAAAAACCCTAAATAAACCAATAAGCCCTAATTTAAAATAATTAAAACCCTAATTCAAAACTTAAATAAAACACTTAATTAAATCAAGTGAAAATCATCTAAATCAAAACCTAAATAAAGTCCTTAGTTAAATCAACTGAAAACTAATGCAATCTTAATTTAATCTAATCTAATTCAAAATTTAAATCAAACAAATCAAAATCAGAATTTAAATCAAATAAATCTAAAACCAACAATCAAGAGAAAACAATTTAATCCATTTAATACCAAGACAAATCATTTAATTAAACTTAAATCATCAAATAAAACCTTAATCAACCTGAAATATTAAAACACAAATAATCAATCCAAATCTCCAAATCAAATCACAAATAATCAAATTAATCTTAAATTCAAATCACAAAACAAAAGAAAAAGGAAAAACAAAAGAAAACCAAAACCCTAAGCCAGTTTGCAGCCCAATAGGCCATTTAATTCTTAAACCAGAAAACCTTATAAATTAGAATAATAATTCTGACCAGCCTTCATCGCCGGTGACTCTGTTTTTTCCAGCGATGATCCTGCAACCAATCCCTAATTCATCGGGGCTCGATCCTTGAATCCGCGATCACCGGACCTTCCTCATCGGCGGTACCCTTGATCCCACGATGCGAAGGCCATCCAAGAGGAGGATCAACGATGGAGGGAGCCTCTGCCAGAGATTAAAAGCTCCACACCGTCGACAGCTTCAGGGCATCGCGAAACCTCTCCACCAATGGGCACAAACCCTTCCCTCTCGAGACCCAGAGCACGAGTGAATCCAGCCCAACCTTCCCAAGCTACCGTGCCCCCTTTTGCATCCTGTAGCCCCCAGCCAGAGCTTCGCTGGAGTGCGCCGCCGTCGAACACCACCGGAGACCACGGGACAGCCAGTCCGGTAATCTCCCTCCCCTTCTCTTTTCTTATGTAGTAGGCTTGTAGAAGTGCTTAAGTTCCCCCTCAATTAGGCCATGACAGTAGACTGCCCTTTTTTTGCCCGCCGTTGCCTTGCCACTGGTGGTGGGTTCACTCCACCGGCGAGGCCTCGAGCCACTTGGCCTTAGGTGAGGCCCCCCGGGGGTCTCTCCTCCTCTTCTTCTCCTCTCCTCCCCTTCTTTTCCTCTCCTCCAGCTTCTTCTTCTCTCCTCCATCTCTCTGGTCCCCCTCCGCTCCAAAGGACCTTCGCCGTCGACGCCAACCCTACTGCCATCGTCGATCGCCATCGAGAGGCGTAGGGGATCACCGGGCCTCCTCGCTTCACGCCTTCGATCCAGGAACCTCTGCCACGTCTCCACGAAGTCATCCGCGTCGCTTCATCGTTGTTTGGACCGTCAGAGGGCCCCGACGATCCACCGCAGCCACCATCGCCGACGTAGGGGATGGGGGGAGCAACTCGGGCCACCCCAGCCCTCGTCGAAGCCACAGGAAGATTCCTCGTGCAGCTCCAGAGGTCCGCCGTGTGTCCCCACGCCGTTCTAGTCGCCGGAGCTTTGATGCACCGCGCCGTTGTCTTCTCCGTCACCGATCAAAAAACCTCACCGGAGCACGAGGTGGGGGGAGGGCCTCAAGCCTCCCTAGCCTTGCCCAGCCTCCCGGAGACTATCGTTGTGGCCCTTCGGAGCTTCTCCGGCCGCCGCTCGTTATCCACCACCGTTGGGCTACCGTAGAGCTGTCGCCGGAGGAGGAGCACCGTTGAGCCTTTGGCGATCTTCGAAGGAAAGTTAATTAGGTCCAGGCCCTTTTCGTTTAGGTTTTTATTATTTTAGTCCTTAATTTATTACAAGTAGGTCTGTTTCATTTTAGTTAAATCCTTTTTGTTTTATATGTTAGCCCCTGTCATTTCAAATATTCTTTTGTTGTTTTATTATCCTTGTGAAAGTTGCATCTTTTTTCCATGTTACTTTTAATTTGTATTTTTAGCCCTGTTATGCATATTTTATCACATTTAAGCCCCTACATCCATATTTTCTTTATAATTAGATCCTAAAAACTTGCATTTAGCCCTATAAACATTTTAAAAGTGAGTTTTCCCCTATAAAATTGCATTCTAAACCCTAAAAGATTTAAAAATCACACTAGCCATCATAAAAAACAAATTTTCATTACATTTAGGTCCTAATCTTTGCAATAAGCCCCAGAGTTTTTAAAAAATGAGTTTCTTCTTGGAAATTTTGCATTTTAACCCTGAGAAATTGCATAATTACATTGATCATTATAAAATCTTATCTTCTATCACATTCAGGCCCCTGGAATTTTGTACATAAGCCCCAGGGTTCCTAATAAACAATTCCTAAGTACATACAATTTGCATATAGGCCCTTAAATTATTTCTAAATACATCCTTTGGGGTTTTAAAATGTTTTCTTGCATATTCTTTGTATTTTTCACTTATTGCATTTCAATTTTTTTCATTTAATCATAAATTCCACTTAAAAATCATGTTTTCACTATGAATTGATCTTTACTCTCATATTTTGACCCCATTTGCACTTATGTGTGAATTTTGCACTTTAGACCCTTAATTTTCAAGAAATTATCCAAGTGCAACTTTCACATCTCAATGCCACATTGACATTGGATCCATCATCTGCATGTCATAATAGAAGCCATGAATGTAGTTTTCATCTAGATTCTCGCTCTTTTTGTGAAGTTTGTGCTTTAGTCCCCATATTTGTCTTTTACTGTGTTTATATCATGTTATTGTTTGTCCCTTCATGTTTTCTTGCAAATAGCACCTTTTATATGTTTTGTACATATTTTGACATAACGTAGACCATGCATCATTCTCATGCTAGCATTTATCACGTTTGGCCAGGAAAATGACCAAATTGTCCCTGTGCCTCCAATTCATGAGCATGCGTCTCAATTTTTGCACTCAGTCTTACATAGCCCTTGTCTAGGCCATTCTTTAGAATTTTTGCACATTTAGGCACTTATCCATGCATTTCATATTGCTTTTCCTTACATTTGCATCCCTATTTAGCGAGCCTACATCTCATGCCTTTCCTTCGTGGATTCCTTTCTTCACTTTGTCTTCAGAGTTTCTTATTCGATATTTCGATTTGATCTGCTTTGGTCCAATATTTCAAACTTTTTGATTTGATTTGGATTTCATCACCCGAGGGCGTATACAAACTAACCGAGAGGCTC
Source organism: Posidonia australis (assembly GCA_024699735.1). Taxonomy (NCBI): domain Eukaryota; kingdom Viridiplantae; phylum Streptophyta; class Magnoliopsida; order Alismatales; family Posidoniaceae; genus Posidonia; species Posidonia australis. The sequence continues at coordinate 5,397 of JAMKQA010007851.1, read as the reverse complement.
ACATTGGCCCATTTACGGACTATTTTCCCCTTTTAATTTTCACAACCTTTTTTATGATTCCGAGAACTTAGGTTGATCTCACTTTCTATCATTTTGACATCAGTATAGTTTTCCTGAGCAATCGGTCCAAAAACACCGTCATTTTATGTGATTTTCCTCACATGTTGTCATTTGTATAATTCATGGGGGTATCTTTGCAATTTTCCCATTCAGATCTCCATGATGTTTTCTGTGCTTCTGATAATTTGGGTTTGTTGTATTTTTGATCCCTTTGACACTAGTCTGATTTTTTGAGTTATTCTTTGCAAAAACATTGTCATTTTACATGAATTACTTTACATATCCAAGTTTGCCCGTTTTACATGGACTTCTCCCCAATTTTACCCATTTTGATTCCCACAATGTTTTCCATGGCTCTGCTGACCTAGGTTGTTTACATGATGGATTTTCTTGAGACCTGTGTGGTTTTCGGAGTCTTTCTTTTTTAAAACCTCGTCATTTCATGTGATTCCTTTCGTCGTGTCGTATTTTGTGATTTCATCATTTTATGGGGATTTCTTCGCAATTTTAGCATACCATCTTGCACATTCATCCAATTTTGTCATGGCATACATATTAGCATGTTTAGAGCACGATCTAGGCTTAGCAAACCTTCATCCAACCTTTAGCAAGTGGTTTAGACTAGAAAGACCGAGTTTCTCGGGCGTACAAGGGTGCCTAACACATTCCTCGTGCAAAATAGGAATCCTTACCCATCTTATGGTTAACAGACTCCTAGCCTTCGCATTTGCATCCCATGCATTTGCTCTTTTTTGGTTTTCCTCGCCTTCCCCTTAAAAGGCTAGGTGGCGACTCCTCTTTTCTTTTTCTTTTATCCTATCTTGCGCCTTCACCATCTTGGCATGGCTGTGATCTCTTTCCTCTAGTGCGACCCTGCGCAGGACCCTGGGTTGGCATTGTTACACATATAGAGGCAATATAAAGTAGGTGAATCATTTGTTGGACATATAGATTTGTATTATTAATTATAGTGTCAAATAATATATAGTATGATATTGCATATAGTAGTAATATAAAATACATGTCATCCAAACATTGCATTATTGGCAATCTATATGAGATTTAAGCATATCTAAAGCCTATAGTGGAGCCATCTTGGAAGGGAAAGGAATACTGTAACGCCCCAAACCCGAGCACGTTACCTAAATCATAGTATCATTAGCAAAATTACACTAATTACAGTAAAACTAAATAACTGTAACTAAGGCTTACCTCCAGGAAACAATGTGCGGCTAGAAGCTCCGACTTCTTCAAACAAAACACGTGTGAGTGACGTCTAAGTCACCCAATACGTGCCCCAAATGCACAATCCACCAAATTTCTGTAAAACTATTAAAAACTCAGCTTTTAATTTTCAAAGTTGGTTTTCTTTTGAAAATCCAATTCTAAAACACCCTTTTCTTTTGATTTAAAATCACTTGGGAGTTTGATCCTAATTCCATGCCCTTTTCAAACCCATCCGTTCTTTTCCATTTTCAAAACCTTTGGGAATCATTTTCCAAAACATGTCCTTTTTCAATACTTGGGATTTCTCTTCAAAACTAAAATCACTTTCAAAACTCATATTTCTGACTAGATCCAGCTTGAAAGACAATGCCTCTCGGCTCAAAACCAAAATCATACATACTGGCTGGTAACTGGTTAAAACACAATTCTTATTTTATTTTAGGATTTTAGGATCATTCATAAGTCCAATCCCAAACAAACCACATTTCTTTTCATTTCTCAAAATCACATTCTCTTTCTTATACATTTCCACTTTTCTTTACTGATGTTACCTTGATCAGGGGTAACCAGGCACACAAGCAGTAGGCATGGACATCATTTCCCCTACCTCCCTGCACAGCCATGGTGAAATTCCCCGTGCAGGATGCCACCGCCCCGACCAATCAGCCTCAATTTCTTTCATATATACAAGGGGATACGTCTTTGTCTAACGCCCCATCGGTGACCTGAACAACTAGGTACAACGACCTAGGCTCAGCCTACACCGTCGGTGACCCGAACAACTAGGTTCAATAACCTAGGCTCAGCCTACACCGCCACGAGCTCAGTTACCCAAACAACTAGGTTCAACGACCCAAGCTCAGCCTACACCATCTCAAGCTCGGTAACCATAGTCGTGTCTGGCAACTGGTTTCATTTGAGCCTCGTACTCCTACCACGTTGTCGACACCAACTCCCGTGTTTCCTTAACACATTATTAGTGTTTCATTTTCAAAACTCTTTAAGCTTTTCTTTTCAAAATCATTTCTATTTCATTCTTTTTCATTACAGGAATCTGTTTTCCATGCAATACTTGACCCTCCATTGGGGTCCCAACTCAATTCATTAAAAATCATGCTTTAAAATTCATAAATTGGGCCTCATGCCCAAAACCACACACAATCAACTATTTTATTCATTCATAGGGTCTAAAACCCCAAAACCATGCCCAAATCCACTAATTTGGGTTCTATATTCCTTCATGCCATTTGCATGGGGAAAACACCTCTAACATATGTTCATTGTTCATTTAAAACCTTTTATATCCATTATTTGTGCCCATTTAATCACATGGGCCAGGGGATGAAAACGGTAGACCAAATTGGAATTCGATATACCGAAAATCACTGATTCGGTATACCGAAACTCCCTATTTCGGTCGATTGAAAGATTTTGGTCTGCCAAAACCAGGGATCCTGGCTTAATCTGTCAGGATTTCTCCCCACAGATAGGGCACACCCCTGCTCCGGTTGATGAAAATCGCCCAAAGTGGGAGCCTCATTCGGACTTCCCAAATACACATCACAAATTACCATTAAATTATGCTGTGTAGACTCTTGAGTCAACTTCAAAACCCCTCAATCCATTAACTATGTGATTCAAACGAAAATCACAAAGGGGCAGAGCTTAGTTAAACCTACTGTAGCTTACATCCCAAATCTCGTTTAATCCTACAAATTTTTCATCCTAACCGCATACGATCCCTGGGAGTGCATACGAGTCACATACGATACTATTCATGAACGATAGTATTCACTTTTTTTCCCAAAGATTTTGGTCTACCAAAACCAGGGATCCTAGCTACTTTTTTTTCTTTTCTCTTTTTTTTCATTTTGATGGGTGCCTATCCATCACTACTCACTAAGATTTATGCTATGATAACGCACCTACCGAGAGTTAATGGTCTCACCCTCGTTTGAAGTGTTCAGTCAAGAGATATTTATTATTGATGGACTGAATCACTTCTTTTATTTTGGATGTATTTTCCTCTTTTACGTTTCTAGGTTTGGCCTTGGAGATCTACCCAATCACAACTTACTAAGATTTATGCTAGGATAGTATGTTCGACTCAGGGAAGTGTGTGGAGCTGTTATTCATGGACTGGAGGGGGAAACTCTTGGAATCTTGCCTCTGTTTCAGTGTCAGACGCTTGATCTCATTTCCTACAAAGTGTTCATGAAGTGAGACTAAGGTCAAGGTTCCTAAGCTTTGGGAAACAGTGAGTTCACAATCTCAAGCAGCCTATAGGCTTAGTATACGTGTCAAGGGTGGTACTTTTTGAGGTATAGTGCATTCCAAGGATGTTCAAGTCTAGTGCCATCCTCTCTAGCCAAGCAATATGTGTTGCCCTGATATGCCTCAATCACCAAGTATGATCCTTCCCAATTTGGTCTAAGTTCCCCATGCTTGCATGACACGATTGATCATGTTTACTCCATCCCCCTTTTATTGATCTAAATAACTTGATTTAATGATTCTTATCTTAACAAGTATAATCTATATGCAATGCACCATAGACTATCAAGTTAAGGAATAAAACACACAAATCAAATTAAATCAGATAACATATGATGGAATTGAGATTATATACACAACCCCCAATTAAATCTTCCCTAAGCATAGGCTAAAAAGATGAAATCAATGCTAATCTATCAAAGTTTTTCGATTCATTGATGTGTCTTACTTAATTACCGCAAGTGCACGGCGTACTATCTAGTACGTGGTAAATACGGGTCGATCCCATAGACAAAAGTGTTTCAAAAACAAAGAATATTATCAATTATTGAGATGAAAATGGAGAGATGTTGATTAAGGACTAAACACTTAAGAAAAATTCAGAATAAATGAAGAACTAGGATTTTTGAATCCATTCATGTAAATATAAATGCATGATTAAATCCAATATATGTCTCCCGATCGATCTAAATAATTTGATTCAATGATTCTTATCATAACAAGCATAATCTATATGCAATGCACCATAGACTATCAAGTCAAGGAATAAAAATACAGAAATCAAATTAAATCAAATGACATATGATGGAATTGAGATTATATACAAAACCCCCAATTAAATCTTCCCTAAGCATAGACTAAAAAGATGAAATCAATGTTAATCTATCAAATTTTTTCGATTCATCGAATGATCTATGTAATATACATCCAATCCACATATTCATAGCATTAAGCATAAAGAGAAAACATATTGCAATTTAATCATGACATATAATAATACATGAACTTCATCTCAATCCTAGATCTAGAAGATTAGTCACACATGATTACGCAAAACAATAAAATAAAAGAAGGAAGAGAAGAAATAGAAGACATAATAAAATATAAAAAAACTTTTTATTGAAGGGAACCTGAGATTACACTAATGATCTTTAGGATCTCCCAAAATACAAGAAAAGAAAAAGAGTCTAAAACCTTCCTTGGGGCTCCATAAATCTACATAAGGGTTCCTTTTTTAGACTTACAATAACTTGCTTATGTCAGAGACAAATCTGAATATAAAATTTAATCTATAATTTTGAATACAAGATATTTATAAGTGGGAATCTTATCCAAAGAAGACCAAGTCAAAAATATCTAGTGCAGGCACTTGGGAGGCGTTGGATTTGCATCTGGGCGCTTGGGAGGTGTCCATGTCATCTAGGATCTTCTTTGAATTTTTCCACAGCTTGACTGATATTTTATCAGTATTTAGGCACATGGAAAATAAGTGTTTGACCTCTTGACATAGCTCTAGAATTTTCCAAAAAAAAATCTCTTCTTTTCTGGCACAATTATTCTTTTCCCCCTTATTTTTCGTAGATTTCTTCTAAACCCTCAAGTTCTGCAAAATTTGCACAAAACACCTCGAGTAATATTATTTATATACAAAATAAACAAATATGACAACAAAATATGCTTGAATTATGAGTTAATCAAACACCCCCAAACCTATCTTTTGCTAATCCTCAAGCAAAATTGACTCTGACAAAAAGAAGAAGAAAAGAAACTCCTAACTCACTTTCGCAGGAATCGTGGTTACACTTAGCATGTACAACAAGTCTTTAAACCCCTAGG
>JAMKQA010007849.1:0-10531 GCA_024699735.1 Posidonia australis | reverse complement strand
AAATATCAGAAATAAAGAGATCCTTGTTGCTTTGGAAGGACCAAGGAGGCTTTAGGACGCAAGGGAGTGCTCCAGAAGACGAAAATAAACTGCTGAAAAGAAGGTGAAACTCGTGCAGGAAGCCGACTCAGAACAGAATGGCTGAATTCAGGATTTCTCGCCCCTCCCTATGGTTGCCTATGGGTTTCCTTATATAGGATTTTCTCATGGGTAACTCATGGGAATGGGGAGAGCCTCGTAGGCGAATAGCTTGGAATATTCCATGGCATATTCGTCGCTAGAGGTAACAGCCATGGGAGGTTGAAAGCCAGCAGCCCGCAGCCTACGAAGTGGTGTGCGCCTGGGATTTGCGCCTGCTATGTGCGCCACCTATGTGTGCTAGGGAGGTGTGCTAGCTAAGTGTGCTGGGGAAGTGTACTAGCTAAGTGTGCCAGGTAGGTGTGCTAGCTAAGTGTGCCAGGTAAGTGTGCTAGCTAAGTGGTCTCCCCTACTTGTCTTGTTTTCTAATTGGGCTGCGGTCCTGATACGGGTTTGAGGTTGGCTCAAGGGTCAATCACATCCAAAGCAACAACTGGAGCCTTATCAATGAGTCACCTCAAAATCGGGGTGTCTACAGGTGGGCCAAGGTGTTTTTTGGGCACTATGCTCGCAATGGAGATTATTGGCTGGGGCGAAGGAGTTTGGTAGCCACACGTGGGTTGTTGGTTAGATGCATGAGTGGTAGTTTGAGCAGTGGACGTGTAGTTGGAATGCATGTGCCCTTGAACCACTGGTATGCACACCTCCACGTACCTCCAACCTGCACCTATTTAAGGAGTGGTGTACACAACACTCCTCTCCTATAACGCTCCATGCGCTACACAACAGTATAGACACTACCCATGGTGAATAATTAAATATATTGTAACAAAATTAAATAAATAAAACTAAACACCCAGACTTGTGTGTGGCTCTAAAGTAATGCACTAGACAAGACTATACCTCCTCCTAAGCACCTGAGACAAGGTAAAAAGAAAACCACGTGTGAGTGACGGGAATGTCACCCAATACGCACCCCAAAATAACAGCAAAGCCGACAAAACTTCAGATTGTTAGGAAACCTCAAGAAACCACAAACATCAAAAACCAATACATGTGATCCGGTAGAATCCCTAGAAGATGCCATTTGAAAACTTTCGTTTTGTTTCCTTTTTAAAACCTCATGCTCATTAGCAAATTTTTATGCACAAATTAGGAAAACCATTTTCATCTAGTCTTCTAGCCCAAAACACAATTAATTCCATTATTACAAATCACAATAAACCAAGGCTGGAAACTAGCTTGAACACATATCTCAATCCATATCTCAAAATTGGTCGTATCACCTTGGCCACAGGCAATTGACGTGGCCACAAGCAGTTGTCGAGGCTCTATCCTCGACTACACTGCAGTGCCACGGTGAACCACCCTACGTGGGAGTTCAATCACTCCGACAGCAGTCTCGAAAGCATACCCTTACTGGTACAAGCACGGAGTGTGTCCTCATGATGCCCTGGTGCCCGAGCACCTGGGGACTCTAACCCTATACCAGACCAGCACTGCCACTGAGGGTAGTCTGGGTCTACCATACCTTGGGTGCTACAGTACTACCACGTCTCGAGTCTCCTACCTTGGGCTGCAACTCAATAACCACAACCAAGGATACGTCCTCGAGATCTCTAGAGGTCTCACTACCCCTCTCGGCAAGCCTTGGTTTAATTGTAGTTCCTACAAATCTTAGAAATCCCTTTTAAAACCACATGCATTTTGCATTTCAAATCAATTGGCAAAACTAGTTTTCATTCATAATAACTCCTTTATAAATCTCACACATCATTATTCACATTTCTTATTTATGGTTCTTAAAACAAATCATTCACATTCTCATCCATTTCATGGTTCATCATACCATGTATTCACCCCTCACATGGGTCCACATTTATTTCCATGTTAACAACTTATGGGAAAACATTATTAAAACAATATGTTTACATGAAACATCTCATAATCCATTTCTATGCATTTCACACATCTAACATGCATTTATCTCATTTTATTAATGTTTTACAAAACATTTTTCAATATGGCTCTGGTTCTTGATTCAACATACTGAATAGGGTCCCAATCGATTGAAAATCTCTTATTCGGTCGACCGAAATATTTCGGTATTCCGAATCTTTGTTAGTTTACCAGTTCCCCTACGAGAATGATCGATCGAATTTGATAGGTCATCCAAAATCTCCTGATCCGGTCGACCAAAATCCTTTAGTCGTTCGGATCAGTGGCTCAGGGGACCCTAACTGGGGCATTTTGGCATACCAAACTTAGTTCGGCATACCGTTTTCTGCGAAACCTCCCCTAGCTTGCCCATCTCTTCTCCCAAAAATGGGAGTGAGGGGCAGACTCATCTAATCTACCACATAAATCACAAGTAAAACCTGAGGTGTAGACTTCCAAGTCTACTTCAAAACCCCTCAATCCATTCACAAAACCATTAAGCATGCTGTTCTATAGAAAATCACAAAGACATAGAGCTCATACAAAGTCACTGTAGCATGTATCCAAAATCATCAATAAATCCCACGAAATCAATATGAAATTGCATGATCTCATCATAAACATGTTATTCATCTCATTCCCGTCATTTCCCCTATTTTTGTATGATTTCTACATCATTTATGCATGATCCATCACATGAATCCATTAAGCCTTAACCGAGAAATGGAGGAGAAAGGGGAACACGTACCTTGCTCCAGTGAACCATGTGTACCTTCGATGTCCTTCGGGTCTGGCGACCTTTGCGTGGCCCTAATGAGGTCAGACATGGCCTCCTCTGCTCGTGTAGTCTCCCATGGCACATAGCTCTCCTCTCCAACTCCTGGCACACCTTTGGTCTCCTCATTCTCTCTCCCAACTTCCCCCACAACTCCACCTCCTCTTATTTCTACTACCTTGTTAGCCACACCCTAGTTTCTCACCGACCATCTCTACCAGCCTCGTTGCCAAGGAAGGGACAGGACGAGCTGCCCTCCCATGGTATGGGTCACAGGCATGGAGGAGAAGAGCTCATGGATAACATGTGATTGGACTCCTTTGACCAAGTCGAAGCCAATTCCAAGTGGGTTCCACACACCCACATGACCCACAAGCACATACAGGTGCATAGAAAGCTAGGAGAACATACAACAAGGGAAGCCAAAACACAGAGAGAGACCACAATAGTTGCCACAACATTTGATTATCTCTTAATAAACCATATTCGAATAATACAACAAATCCCATGGTCTTTCATTAAATGGAAAATCAGGCACAGATCTTACATCACCCTTCCCCACCATCTTCTATGGCTTCTCCCCAAAGCTTCTTCTTCCTTTTCTTCTCACTCTTCCTCGACTCCTCCTCCCTACCCATAGTGACAAGAGAGAGAGAGAGGTGAAAGAGAGAGGGTGATCGACGACAAGTTTCTCGTTCCCATGCCAAGGTGGTGAGCTCTAGGTCAGTGTCCCTATGGTCATGCGAGTTTGAGGTGGTTGTGAGGAGTGGCCAAGGATTCGTTTAGGTGGTCGACGGTGGTGGGTGCCTCTGTAAGCTTCTAAGAGGAGCACATTCCACAACTCTTCTCTGTTTTGCATAAAAATTACATGATTATGCTCCTTGTGGTGTTCTAAGCATGATGGTCCTTGTTTCATGATTTTTGGTTGAATATTAGATTTTTAATAGTCATTATTTAATTTTAGTTTATACTATTCATCTAAGGATTTTCAGATGATTTCGTGAGTTCCTTGTTATGAAATCTTGTGATTTTAGTATCAAATGAAAGCATGCTTGATTTTCTTCATTTTGGTGTATTATTTGCTAAGTTTGGTTCAATGTGGTGAAGGATTGAATTTTGGTACTCATTGGGTTCCTTTGTGTGCAGGCCATCTGGTCTGAGACGTAGGGGAAGTCCCACGAGTGACCAACTCAAGTTGGTCCCATGGGTACCCTATGTGGGCTAGTCCTGTAGTTTTGGGGTCCATATTAGACCCTTGTTTCCAGTGTTTTGGTGGCTTTGTTTGGTGTTTTAAATACTGTAAATGGTAGTGTGGTTTTATAAATATTTTGGTGAAATATAAATGATTTGAAAATGGTTTTCAAGGGAAAAGTGGTAATGTTTTTGAAAAGGATTTCCATAGTTTTCTATTGTGGTGGGCCAAGATACTAGAGGGACGTGTTGCCAAGACCAGGGAATGTAATGACATTCTCGAGTGGTCGAGCACGTCACCTAGATTGAGGTTAGAGACCAAGAGGCTGTAGGCAAGTATTTGTCGGGTCCTAGGGATATGATACTCCTAGATTGTCGTTCACAAAGTTAAGGCTGAGGTCTATAGGTTGTGGTGCCATCTAGACCTAGAGGTATGATACTTTGGTTGCTCTAGATGTTTAGACTTAGGGTACTGTCCAAACTTGAGGGTATGACACTTTGGTTACTCCAAGTACTGTCATGTGGATGCTAAGAGGGCGTACCCTGTAATTGTTTAGACAGTGTGGGTAGTAAATGTGCCTTGTTTTTGGTGACGTCCTGAGACGATGGCTTGCCTAGGTGCAAGGTGAGTAGGATTTCCTAATGTGTGGTTAGCCTATAAAAGGTCCTTTAGTTGTAAGGAACCCATGACAAACTTGTTCCTTGTAGGGTGGCTTGTCTATGGCAGTGCAATGCACTTCAGTGGCTGTTTATGGTCAAAGTTGGTTGCTTAGTGCTAAGAAATATGACTCAAGGTGTTTTTGGTGAACCTTTGTGGTTTTGCAGTAGTTTTCTACAAGTTTTGGCTAGTAGGGTCCGATCTTGTGGTGTTGGTGTTGATGGTGTTTTAAAAAAAAAAAATGGTTTCAGAAATTGTTTTAAAAATCCAGTTTGATTCAAATCAAAGGTTTTATTCCGATCTTCGTGTGGTTTTCGTGGGATGTGTACTAGGTGACTTTTTGGTCACTCATGTGTACTTTTCTATGATTCTAATTTCAAGTGTAGATAAGTAGCGGTGTTTAGCTCTAACACACATATAGTCGAAGTCACCTAGTTGTTCACTATAGGTTCTTGGTAATTTAGATACTTTAATTAGCATTTAATTATTCTACAAATTAAGCATTTAATTATATTTGATTTAATTAGGTTAATAAATCTTGGGGGCAGCGATGTAGGTCGTTACATGGAATTTCTTTGCATGCTATTAGTGGTAGATCAGCTTTTGAAACTATAAAGGTATGTAGGAATTTGTTTGAGAGGAATATAACAATAATACTAGACTTTAGGAGTACTTACAACATCTTGGTTTCAAGAGTAGTAGCTAAATTTAAAGTGCCACTCATTGCCAAAATATTGGCCATAGGAGAGGTAGCTTAGTGTGTGGGAGCTTGTTCTTAGATACCATTGAAATGTCAAGGTTTAGATATGGACTTGAATTTCTATGTGCTGCCACCAGGAGGTTGTGACATTGTGCTGGGAGTTGAATGGTTGGAAACTCTCAACACTATTAAATGGAATTTGAAATCTAAGGTGATGAAATTTAGTTTGAATGGTAAGCAGTGGCAATTGAAGCTTTAACTAAAGACACACTACCACCTCAACAAGCTCCCACACACTGAGCTACCATTGTAATGAAGTTTTTAGAAGTCTTTAGGGAGCATGATGCACTACCACCTCAACAACCATATGATTATATAATTCCTTTGGCGGCAAGATCTAGACCTAGATCACAAGCTCCATGTAGACATGCACCTTATCAAAAGATAGTGATAGAGGAGAATGTCAAAGAATCACTAGCAGTGGGGTTAATAAGACTAAGCTTTAATGGCCCCAACGTCACATACGAGCATCAAACTACCCATAACGATTTAACAAGTAAAACTTACTAAAACTTATAGGAAATGTTTGTTAAATAGTTAAACAATTGAAAATATAGCTTAACAAAACCTATTCCTACCTAGAACCTGTGGTGTGTGGCTATGTGGCTCCAATTATGTACACTAGACTAGACTACAACACCACAACCTACACTTGGAAGAAAACCAACACGTACAAGTATGAGTGACATCTAATTGTCACCTAGCACACATTTATCAAAAACAAATAAAACAACAACAAACTAATAACCAGAGCTAAAAGAAAATAGCTCCCAAACCACCTGGTTGCTTCTCTTGCTAGTCCAAAGTAAGATGTCTGCAGAGGCACCAAAATCTGCAAGTTCGATGGTAGAGAATCAAGAAATTTCCTTTAAAAACATGCCTTTCAAAAATCATTATCACTTTTCATTCAAAGCACATGCATTCTTTTGAAATCCATAATACATTCTTCGAGTGACTACCTTATGCCAATCCAAGTCTAGAAACCACCTCAAAACCAAATGTCAAAATCATGGTTTTTTTTCTGAAGGAAGTCGAAAAGTCTAAATCCAAGTACAGAAAGCCACAACACACACACCTAGTGTCAAAATCTATCATGTCACTATGGCTACCAGCGACCTACCAACCAACAAGCAGCTGTTGAAGTGCACTACAGTGCCACGGATGAGCCACCTTGTGTAGGAGCTAGTCCATCCTAGGTCCTTACTCTAAGAACCTTCCAAAGGTCCACTCTCGGACAAACATAGGGTATGTCCTCTAGACGTCTTCAACTCATGCCACTTAGGACTCCTCCCCAGGTCCTACTACTTAGTAGTCACAACATTGGACCTGTAATTGACTCTCCAGAGGTATCAGTCATCATTGGTTGGCCAATACAGTCCTATGGTCCTATGACTGCAACCACTTGGCAATGATGACCTTGGACTCATACTTAACTCTCCAGAGGTGTCAGTTGTTCCTAGCCCGTCAGTGTGATCCTACAGCTCTTGTGGTTCCTACCAATAACTAGGAAAAACCTCAAAAAACATTTTCCAAAAACCTTTGCAACTTATACAATTTTCTTTTAAAAACATTTTTATTACTAAAAACCCAAAATACCATTTTAAATTATCCAAAAAACCATAATAGCACACATAAAAGCTGGCTTGGTTTGTTTCTAGGCTTGAGCTGCACCGACCAAGCACGCCAAGGGCACGCACTAGTGCCTCTCATACGCTTGGAAGGTGCGCCAGGGTTTGTGTGACACCTGGGCTTGATTATCCATTTTTAATTGTAAATCATGTAATTAATTGTAATATTGTATAAATGGTTTATTAACGGATAATCTGTTGTTTCTTGTGAGTGTGAGGGTTTGGTTGGCTTTCTGTGCACCTATTTGTAATTTGGGACCAACGTGGAGTCCGGTTTGAGGATGCACAGTCGCCTTGGGTTGCATGCCTGTCTTTTCTCCTTTCTTTTCTCCTTTCTTTTCTTCCTTTCTTTTTCTCTCTCTCTCATGAGCTCTCCCCATCTTTGTCTCCTTCTTCTTTCCTCGAACCCATGCCACCATGAACGGCAGCCCATGCCTCCCTATCCCTTTCGACGAGATGGGCGGCCGACGCAACGCTAAAGGAGGAGGAGATAAAATGGGGAAGGGAAATGGAGGAAGGGCGGCTGTGAGAAAAAGAGGAAGAGGGGGGAAATGGTGCTCGAGCTGGAGGAATGTGGTTGTCCGCGTGGTTCACCAATGGAAGAACTTCATCGACGGAGTGCGAGGGATGTTGTCGGAGTGCCACTTAAGGTATGTGACCCTTTTTATCTCTCGTTTTCACGTTTTCAGTTTAACATGTTAAATGCATGAAAATGTGAATAAATGCATGTAAAATCGTAGAAAAATAGTAGAATGGATGAGAATATGATGGATAACATGAATATGTTGATATCATGCCGTTAGGATGAAATTTGGTGGATTTAGGCAAGTTTTAGGGATGTATGCTATAGTGTTTTGTAACGAGCTTCACTCCTTTTCGATTTTCGTATGGCTTGCATGATGAATGGATTCATGTATGGTTTGAGGATTTTTGAAGTAGACTCAAGGGTCTACATTCCATGATTTATCCATGTTTCATGATGCATGTTTGAGGGGTCTGCCGGAGGCTCCCATTTCTGGCGAAATGTGTAGGCTAAAACAAGGGAGGTGTTCTAACACAGGCAATTCGACATACTAAATTCATGTCAAATTAAGCTAGGATGCCCGATTTTGGTAGACTGAAAACCTTCGATTGACCGAAACAGGAGGTTTCACCATACCAAAAGTATTTGGTATACCGAATTAGTGATTTTTTGGTATATCGAATTTGAATTCAGTCTGTCGGTTTTATCCTCTAGCCCGTATGAATAAATGGGTATAAATGATGGAAATAAATGATTTTAAAGGGATAATGAGCATGTGTTAATAGTGTTTTCCCCATGTAAATGTCATAAAGGAATATGAAACCAAAATTAGTAAATTTGGAAATGGTTTTGGGCTTGAAGCCTTAAAACAAATGAAAGAAAGTGATTAAATGTGTGGTTTTTGGGCATGCAACCCAATTTCAATTTATCATTTTAAAGCATGGTTTCCATGAATTGAGTCGGGACCCTATAAGAGGGTCATGTGTTGCTTGGGAAAGATTCCTGCAACGAAAAGAATGAAATAGAAATGGTCTTGAAAGGAAAATTTAAGAGTTTTTGAAAATAAAACACTAAGAATGTGTTGTGAAATCACGGGGGTTGATGTCAAAAATATAGTAGGAGAATGACACTCCAAAGAAACCAGTTGTCAAGCACGACCATGATTGCTAGTGTGGGACCACGAGTGGATGGTGTCGACGAATTGTAAAAAAAATATCAATCATCAAACATGATCGTGACTACCAATGTTTGTGATAGTGTAGGTTGGGCCTAGGATTTGATACCTAGGTGTCCAGGTCACCGACGGTGTAGGCTGAGCCTTGGTTATTGAACCTAGTTGTTTAGGTCACCGATGGGACATTAGATAAAGATGTATCCTTGTGCTTATGAAATGAAATTAAGGCCAGTTAGCTGGGGCGATGTCATCCCACACAGGGAATTTCACCATGACAGTGCAGGGAGGTAGGAGAAATTGTGTCCTCACCTACTGCTTGGGTGCTTGATTACCCCTAATCAAGGTAACACCAATAAGAAAAGTGGAAATGAATAAGAAAGTGTTTGGTTTTGTGAAAAAGAAAGAAATGTAGTTTGGCTAGGATTGGACTTATGAATGGTCCTAAAATCATAGAATCAAATAAGAATTGTGTTTTAAACAGTTACAACCAGTGTTTGTAATTTTGGTTTTGAGTCCTATGAGGCATTGTGTTTTAGGTTGGACCTAGTCGAGAATATGGTTTTCTCGAGAAACAAGAATGGTTTTAAAAGTGTATAAAGGAAATAGATATGAGTTTCGAAATTGGTTTTGGTTTTGGGAGAAAATCCCAAGCATTGAAAAGAAAGATGAGTTTTGGGAAAGACTATGGTTTTGGAAACAAATTCCAGATGTTTTAAGAAAATATGAAAATGTGAGTTTTGAGAAAAGCATAGTGTGACCAAGTCGGTGGAACCCTGCACGACTCTCCTGTACCGGGTGTGTGGAAGCACTAGAGGAGTCCCGATACAGTCACGGCGAAGATGGTGAATCTGGAGAAGAAGACTGCTCTCGGAAACACCAAGGGAAGATGAGAAAGGATAAGGAAAGGAGTCGCCACCTAGTCTTTTAATGGAAAGATGAGGAAAACCAAATACACAAGAAATCCAAGAAGCAAACAAGATGATGAAAACATGTATGCTTCGTGCCTAGTCTTTTAATGGAAAGACGAGGAAAACCAAACACACAAGAAATCCAAGAAGCAAACAAGATGATGAAAACATGTATGCTCCGTGCCTAACGGATATAATGCACAAATGAAAGCGGGCCAGAGAAAGGGTAAGGATTCTGGTTACGCATGGGGAAGGGGTTAGGCACCCCCATGCGCTCGAGGAACTCGGTCGTTCTAGGTTTCCTACTTGCCAATGGTCTATGGGTGTGTGCTTGCCTATTCTGAATGCTCATGCTAAAAATGACTAGAAAACATGCCAAATCAAAGAGAAGAAACGAAATAAAGGGAAAAAGTTAATCCGAGGGACAAATGTAGGCATTGAGAATGCCACTTTACTTTACGCCTTTGGGCGATGAGGAAAATCGTGTGTGACCATGCCGACCCAAGGAAGTCCCAGCGCGGAGCCGCACCAGAGGGAAGGAGATCATAGCCATGCCAAGATGGTGAAGGCACAAGGAAAGATAAAAGAAAAAGAAAAGGAGTCACCACCTAGTCTTTTATGGGCAAGACGAGGAAAACCACAAAAAGATGAATGCCTGAGGTGTAGATGTGAAGGCTGGATGTCTGCTAACCAGATGATGGGTAAGGACTCCGATTACGCACGAGAAAGGTATTAGGCACCCTCGTACGGCCGAGAAACTCGGTCTTTCTAGTCTAATTGCTTGCTAAAGGCTAGATGGATGTTTGCTAAACCTGGATCATGCTCTAATCATGCTAATATGTATGCCATGACAAGACTGGATGGATGTGCAAGACAGTGTGAGAAAACTGCGAAGAAA
>JAMKQA010007847.1:0-11468 GCA_024699735.1 Posidonia australis | reverse complement strand
CCCCCCCCCCCCCCCCCCCCCCAAGAAGACTCGTCCCATCCTCACTCTGCGTGGGAGGGGTTAGATATGCGCATGCACGACAACCATTCAACGCCTGCACCTTTGCACGTTTACTAACCACTAACCGCACATAGCATAGGGCCCTACCAACGGTCTTCACCTATATAGCCACACACACACACAGAGGAGCATAGTGCCACACGCACGAGAACAAGCCAAATCACAAGGTTAAAGTACAAAACCACAAAATTACATGAATGGCCTTGTGTCAGTAACACCGTCCATGGAGTAGTTGACGGTGACGATCAAGCCCTTAAGCTCCCATAAGGCCAATGTCGCCTCATGCCCAACATTGTCTTCTCCTCGATGCATTGCCTTAACGCATGCATGCTCATCGATGGCTTCACTTAAAAACCCACCACACAACAAAAAAGAAGGTCGAAAATCAAAAATAAAATAGAGAGGGTGGGCTGGGGGGGAGAGGAGAAGGAAATGAGCCTTGGACAACCGGAGTTGGTTCTTAGCGTCCTTATGGGGGAAGACATGATCGACTAGGCAGTGGAACTCCTCAGAGCCTTGGAGCTTGAGGACGAGGCTTTAGGGGTAGACTAAGAGGTCAAGGGATTGCTTGAGCGAAATAGAGGAGGAGCTACCGGACATTTGAGGAGAACAAGCACTACTAGAGCTCTATGGAGAACGAGCTGTAGGATCGAGTGGCTTCTTTAGAGGAGGGATGGATAGAGAATTTTAATATTAATTATTTACTTATTAAATTTAATTCTAATTAAACAATATGAGATGTTTTAATTAATTAAAACAAGGAACAACTACAAGATCATATAGATTTAAAAGTAAAACTATTTTCATGCACAGAAAGGAGTTGAGAGAAATTGAATACTCATGCAATTTATAGTGGTTCAGCCAAAAACCAACTTAGTTCACTCCTCAAAACCCTCTTGAGATTTTTCCCTTATACTTTTAAAATAAACACTTACTCATATTGGCTGTCCCACCAACTCAATCTTTGCTCCTTTCACTTCTCATACCCCGAGAAGCTAGGGCAACCTCTTGTAGCTTTACAATAGATGAATTCCCCTTTTACAAAGCACTTTTGAATTGAGATTACAACATAGGACTTGTGGAGAGAAATTTAGGACAAGAATGAGCACAATTCTCAAGGATTACAAGTATATCGATATATGTATCCTATTAAGACTTATGGGGGTCCTATTCATAGCCAAAGGACTACAAAAAGATGTGTCTAACGGCCATAAAAATGGTCATAAACGGTTAGTCCATCGGTATGCCGTTTTGACCTTCAAAATGCCATTTGAATATTCAAATTGCAATTCATGAGCAATTCGGTATGCCGGAATTATTTCGGTGTGTCGAATTCTCTTGATCCGGTATACCGTTTTAGTCCGGTATGCCGTTTTGTCTTCAACGTTATCTCCATATTTCTTTTTCATAGTTTCGTTGCGTGTGCCGTTTCTTCCTAGTTCAATATGTTGATTTTCCTCTGGAATGCCTTTTTGGTCCTTTCATCTTTGGTTCGGAACGCCAATGCTTGTGTTGTTTCTCTCTGATTTGGTATACCGATTTGGTTTGGTATGCTGAAATAGTTCTTCTTTAATTTTTCACCAAATTTTCTAAGTATAACTTTACATATTCATTTTACAACATATTACATGGAATTTACATGACTGGAGTAATTACAATCCTTCAATTTTTTTCCTTTCATGAAAATATATAAAAATTCATTAGTCCAAGTGTTATCATCTATAACGCCCCAAACCCGGGCACGTTACCTAAATCATAGTATCATAAGCAAAATTACACTAATTACAGTGAAATTAAATAGTTGCAACTAAGGCTCACTGCCAGGAAACAATGTGCAATAAGCAGCTCCGACTCCGACACCGGAACTCGACTGCACACAATCTACACCTTAAACCAAACAAGCATGCGTCAGTGACATCTAAGTCACTTAGTATGCTCCCTAAACACACAAACCACAAAATCTCTGTAAAACTATTAAAAACTCAGCTTTTAATTTTCAAAGTTTGGTTTTCTTTTGAAAACCCATTTTCCATTTGTTTGAAATCACTTGGGAATTTGATCCCAAATCTATACTCTTTTCAAAACTCATCTTTCCTTTCTCCATTTCAAAACATTTGGAAATTTATTCCAATTCACATTTTTTTTCAAAAACTCACATTTTGCACTTTCTTTTAAAACATTTGCAAATCATCTTCCAAAACATGTCCTTTTTCAATAGTTGGGATTTCTTTCCAAAATCACACATTCCTATCCGTTTCATTTTCTGAGAAATTCACCTTTTGACTAGAACCAGCCTAAAACATAATGCCTGTCAAGGCTCAAAACCAAAACCTCAAACGTTGGCTGGTAACTGGTGAAAACTATAATTCTTATTCGTTTCTAGGATTTTAGGACCATTCATAAGTTCAGTCCTAGACAAACCACATTCCTTTTCATTTCTCAAAATCACATTCTTTTCTTATTCATTTCCACTTTTCTTTATTGATGTTACCTTGATCAGGGGTAACCAGGCACACAAGCAGTTGGCGAGGACATCATTTCCCCTACCTCTTGCACTGCCGCGGTGAAATTCCCCGTGTGGGATGCCACCACCCAGGCCAACCGGTCTCAATTTTTTTTCATATATGCACGGGGATACGTCTTTGTCTGACGTCTCATCGGTGACCCGAACAACTAGGTTCAATGACCTAAAGGTCAGCCTACACCGTCGGTGACCCAAACAACTAGGTTCAATAACCTAAGCTCAGCCTACACCGTCACGAGCTTGGTGACCCGAACAACTAGGTTCAACGACCTAGGCTCAGTCTACACCTTCTCAAGCTTGGCAACCACAGTCGTATCTGGCAACTGATTTCATTGGAGCCTCATACTCCCACCACGTTGTCGACACAAATCCCCATGGTTCCTTAACACACTATTAGTGTTTCATTTGCAAAACTCTTTAAGTTTTTCTTTTCAAAACCATTTCCATTTCATTTTTTTTCGTTGTAGGAATCTGTTTCAATGATACACCTGACCCGCCACTGGAGTCCTAACTCAATTCATGAAAAACCATGTGTTTCAAATCACAATTGGGTCTCATGCCCAAAAACCACACACAATCAACCATTTTATTCATTTATAGGGTCTAAAATCCAAAATCACTCCCAAATGCACATATTTGGGTTCCGCATTCCTCCATGTTATTTACGTGGGAAAACATCATTAACACAAGCTTTACATACCTTTAAAACCATTTATCCGTCATTTTATATTCATATTTATATATATCAAGGTAGGGCAAAATTGGTAGACCGAATTTCAGGTTCGGTGTACCGAAAATCCCTGATTCAGTTGTCACTCCTCAAATTTTCCACAATAATTTAAAACAATTAAAATACGGGAAAATTTCAACCAAACAGTAAATATCTACTTACCAGAAACCTGTGTGTGCAGCTAGCAGACTTCAGACTATATGCACTATGCTAAACCAATCGCATGTCTGCACCTACAAACCAAAACCACAAGGAAAACACATGAGTGACAAAAGTTACTCAGTACGCAACCTTTAAGGAAAAATACGGTGTGACCATGCCGACTCGAGGAGGTCCCAACGCAGAGCCGCAACGGAGGAACGGAGATCATAGTCATGCCAACATAGCGAAGGCGCAAGGAAAGATAAAAGAAAAAGAAAAGGAGTCGTCACTTAGTCTTTTAAGGGAAAGATGAGGAAAACCACAAAAAAGATGAATGCCTAAGGTGTAGATGTGAAGGCTGGATGTCTGCTAACTAGAGGATGGGTAAGGATTCTTATTACGCACGAGGAAGATGTTAGGCACCCTCGTACGCCCAAGAAACTCGATCTTTCTAGTCTAATTGCTTGCTAAAGGCTAAATGGATGTTTGTTAAACCTGGATCATGCTCTAATCCGGCTAATATGTATGCCATGACAAGATTGGATGGATGTGCAAGACAGTGTGAGAAAACTGCAAAGAAATCCACATGAATCGACAAAATTGCAAAAAATTACATGAAATAACGAGGTTTTGTTAAAGAACGCTTCTGACAAACATAATGATATCAAAAAGATGACAAGCCAAGTCAACCCGAGTCCTCAGAATCATGAAAAAAGTAGTGAAAATCAAAAAGGAGAATAATAATCCGTGGTATGGACAAATGTCGGCCTTCAGGCTTGTTAATGTACGCCCTTGGACGATGAAACCCAAATCAAATCAAAAATCTGGAATGTAGGATTAAAGCCAATCAAATCGGATATCGGATAAGAAACTCTGAAGACAAAGTGAATCAGAATCATGGAGAAAGTCATGAAAATCAAAAAGGGAAAAATAATCTGTAGTGGGGACAATGTCGGCCCTCAGGCCTGTTAATGTACGCCCTCGGGCGATGAAACCCAAATCTAATCAAAAATCTGAATTGTAGGATTAAAGCCAATCAAACCGGATAAAGGATAAGAAACTCTAAGGCCAGAAATGAAGAAAGAAATCCATAAAGGAAAGGCATGGGAAGCCGGCTTGCCAAATAAGGATGCAAATGCGAGGAGAAAGTGATATGAAATGCATAGATAAGTGCCTAAATGTGCAAAAACTCTAAAGAATGGCTCAGAGAAGGACTATGCAAGACTGAGTGCTTAAATTGAGATGTATGCTCATGAATTGGAGGCACAGGGGCAATTTGGTCATTTCCCTAGCTAGATGTGATAGATGCTTGCATGGGAGTGATACATGGCCTAAGTTATGTCAAAATGTGTGCCAAATGTCTAGGAGATGTTATTTTTCAAGAAACATGGAAGAGAAAATCAACAAAATGATGTAAACACAATAAAGAACAAACATAAGGGCCAAAATGCAAAATTCAAAGAGAGGAATGAGAAACTGGATGAAAAACATGTTCATGACTCCTATTCTAACATGCAAATGATGACTCCAATGTCAATGTGGCACAAGGATGTAAAAGTTGTACTTGAATAATTTCCTGAAAGTTCAGGGTCTAAAGTGTAAAATTCACACATAAGTGCAAATGTGACCAAAATGTAAGGCTAAACATCAAATCTCAGTGAAAACATGTTTTTTAAATGGAATCAACGATTAAATGCAAAACATGAAATGCAATGAGTGAAAAATGCCCCAAAACATGTAAGAAAACTTTTAAAACCCTAAATGATGGATTTGGAATTAATCTAAGGGTTAAAATGTAAATTTTATGTTCATAAATGATTTGATGTGAATCTAGGAACTTTTATGCAAAATTTTTGGACTTGAATGTAATAAAAATGAGACTTTTATGTTGTTTAGTGCAATTATGAAAACTCATTTTTTAAAGTTCTAGGGGCATAATGCAAAAGTCTAGGACCAAACTGTAAAAAAAAATCTACTTTAACTAACACTCAGTGTGATTTTTAAATATTTTAGGGCTCAGACTGCAAATTTCACAGAGAAAACATTATTTTTAAAAGATTCAGGGGTTAAATGCAAATATTCAGGACTTAAATGTGATAGAAAGTCAATTTTAATGATTATTAGTGTGTTTTTTAAAATATTCAGGGGCTAGAATGTAAATTTCACTGAGAAAACTTATTTTAGAAAAATTCAGGGGTTAAATGTAAATGTTCTGGACCTAAATGTAAAGAAACTTTGTTCTAGGGACCCAGATGTGATAAAAACATGCATTAATATGTTAAGAATTAAAAGATGAACTCTGTAGGGGGCCACATGCAAAATTCACAGAGAAAATAAATTTTAAAACTACAGGGATTAAAGTGAAAATGTCTGGACCCATATGCAATAAAAAAACCTAAGCGTAATAAAATAAGGACTTAAAAGTAATAATCAAAAAGTAAAGAAATTGGGCCTAAAAGACCCATTCGAAGATCACCGGCGTTCTCCCTCAGGCGATCCCTCTAGCGAGACTTCGACGGTGACTCAGCGGCTAAAGGGGGTCCATGACGGCTGGGGAAGCTCCGTGGTGGCGCGTTGATCTTCTCCGGATGGTTGGGCAAGGCTGGGGAGGACTGAGGCTTCCCCCCCACCTCGCGCTCCAGCGAGGTGCTTTGAATGGCGACGGAGATGATGACGGCGCGATGCGGTGGTGCTCTGGGGGCTGGAATGGCGTGGAGAGAGAGGGGAAAGCTCCGGGGAGCCACGACGAGGTTCTGGAGGGGTAGCGGCGAGCTCTGAGGTGCTCCAGAACGCTCCTCCCACCTTCGTCTCCGGCGACGAGAATAGCGGAGGTGGTTGGGTTGCTGCGGAGGTCTGGGCGGTGGTGGAGCGGCACGGAGGTGCTCGTGGTGACGTGGAGATGCTTTTGGAGGAGGTGGATCTGTGCTGGAGCATCTGGAGTACTCGGACGTGCTCTCGTCGGCGAGCGGCGATCGACAGCGTCAGTGATGGAGCAACGACGATGGTAGGGGGCTCCTGGTCTGCGAGAGGCCAAGGGAGGCTTGAAGGGTGAGGAGAAACGAGGAGGAGGGAGGAGAGGCTTACGGAAGCCTCACCTGAGGTCATGAGGCTCGGAGCCTCGCCGGTAGTGGTGAACCCACCACCGGAAGTGTCGTGACGACAGGTAGGAGGCGTCGCTCCACCGTGGCGCGCTCCAGAGGACTAGAGGGTTCTAAAGGGGCATGCCATGAATTGAAACAAGGGGGAGAAAGGGGTACCTGAGTGGTGTTGTCTCTCCGGGGTGCTCGATGGCGATGGCGCTCCGGTGATACCTTTGGCTGCGACGACTCAACGTTTCTAGACTACGGAAAAGGATGGGAGAGGGGCTGTGGATGTGGGGCTCTGGATCAGGACTAGCTCTTGGGGTTGGATCGTGCAGGGAGAGGCAGGAGGCAGATGGATCAGAAGGCTCTGAAAAAATCTTTTCTTTTCACCGACGGCATGGGGCTTTATACCTTGACGAGGCTCTTCAGAGCTGTTGATCCTCTTCCTTAGCCACTGCGTGTCGTGGGATCACGCACGTGGGTCGGAGGAAGTTGGCCAAGGATCATGGAGGCTGAGATCTGCTCCGGATTCCTCGAGATTGCTCGTCGAAGTTGTCGTCGGAAAATTAAGGTCGCTCGAATTATTTTTTGACTTTCCTAAGTTTTGAATTGCATTTTCGAATGAACAGTGTTGGGCTTAACGGGCTTAGGGTTTTGGGATTTTTAGGATTTTTAGGGTTTTAATTTTAGATTTTCAATTGGATTTTGTGGGTTTAGTTTTGGGCTTTTATTTATGTTAAATTCATGATTAAGGTTTAATGAATTGGTTTTAAATTAGGTTTTAATTATTTTGGGTTTTTTTAATTTTTGTTTTGGAATTTTTATGGATTTAGGGTTTTGCTTTTTAGGTTTTTAATTAGGGTTTATGGTTTTAATTTAGTGTTTTTTTGTTTTAATTAGGTTTTATGTTTTAATTAGGGTTTTTGGATCGATTTAGGATTTTAATTGGATTTTATTTAATTAGGGTTTTTATTTGATTTTAAGTGGATTTTAAATGGATTTAAGTTGATTTAATTTCATTTGTTTGGTTTCACGTTCAATTGGGTCAGAGTGGGCTAGTGTGGGCCTGATTGGGCTTGAGTAGGTTAGGGTTTTGGTGGTCGCAACCAGAGCATCATCCGGAGGAGCTTGCTTTCAAGTGGCTTCAAAATTAGGGTGTCTACATACGAGAAACAAAACTATAATCTATTTTCCTTTTAAATTCATTTCGCAAAACATTTCTCAAAACCTCGTAAACCAGGCCCACTCCAGCCAAAACCACAAACCGAGGCTCTACTAGCCCAAAGTCATAAGCAAAGGCCCTCAATGGCCAAAACCACACATAGTGAGTCGGGAAGCCGGCGCTAGGCAACCTAACTCTGGCCACATGCAGTCCACCGAGGAGCGACCACGACGTTCTGCATGCCACGGTGAAGCCACCCTGTGCAGGAGTGATCACCATCTCGCGATTTTCCCACCTGGAGAACCTTCACAAAGCCAACCCCTCCCTGGGAAGGCTGTCTTGTCTCTCAGGACGCTACCTGCTATTGGGCATGTGTCCCACCCGCACTGGCCACCACAGGGTACGCCTCCTCACGGCGTCCTTCACAAAAGGTGCTCAGGAGGGAGTATCATACCTCCACACCCGACAACACTCGAGCCTCAGTGCTCACAGCGACAGCAGGAGTATCATACCTTCCTGTCGTGCCACAAGACACTTCAACCCATGGACCACAGCCCTAGCCTCGAGACGACAGTCAATGAGTCTCATACCTTCAGGACCCGACACCCCTCAGCCTCAGGTATCTCAGCCCCCAACATCAACCGGGGAGTCGAGCCCGACCACCCTAGAATGTCGTCACATTCCCTGGTCCCGACGACACGGTCCCACACTGTCTTGGCCCGCACACAAGAAAACCAGGAAAACACTTTCCAAACCAGGCCAACTATTTCCTTGAAATCCATTTCCAAAACCATTATCATATCTTTGAAAATTCTTCCAAAATTTCGACAAAACAGCGCATCAGGTGTCCCAAGAGACCACCACTGACGACCCATAGTCCCTCTCAATGGGACAAAACACTGCAATCAAAAAAGCCCTCGGAAAACACATTTTATATGCACACTTGGGTCCAGATTCGGCATGCCGACAATAGGTTCGGAATGCCGAAAACCCCTGGTTCGGTCGACCGAATCAGGTCAACAGTCAACACTCTGGCCAAATTCGGTATACCGTCCAAAATCGGACGACCAAATTTCGACCAGGGGACCTAAACGGGTAGAAAAACGGTATGTCGAACGAAATCGGTATACCGAAATCCACTGGTTCGGTATGCCGTTTCCATTTCGGTATGTCGAATTCTGCGAAACCAAAAAACGACCCAAACCCTATCGTCCAAAATTGCCCCAAATGGGCCCTCCTATCGGACATCATAAACAAGCACCAAAAATCTTGCATAAAATATAAGATGTAGACCCTAGAGTCTACTCCAAAACCCAACAAAAAAAACTAAAATCCATTCACTATGCATCATGATATAAAATCGGAAAGGCAGAAGGGTCAGAAGAATCCAAAACTCACCAACCATCATAAATGCCAATAAATTCTCATAAAATCACAATAAATTCTAGGAAAGTAAATTTACCAAGATTCCATGCAATCTTAGCATTTTCTACCAATTTCATGCTCTCTATTACTTGAGGTGGAGATGCGTACCTGAAAACTCCTCCGGCGATCTCCAACCGATCCCCGACGAACTCCGGCGCAACCACAGCCACGGGAGCACTCCATGCGAGCTCTACACACCACCACGAGCCGCCACACATCGTCGCCAGCCCTTTTGCACACCAAATAGAGAGGAGGTCGCAGGGGAGGAGAGAAACAGGGGGAGAGAGCGAGAGAGGAAGAGAGAAAAGAGAGAGACGGGGGAGCGGGGAAGTGAGTGGAGAGAGAGAGAATGAGTGGAGGAAGGAGAGGAAGGATGTGTGCTCGGGACGGAGGGAATGCGCGGGGAAAGAGAAGGAGGCTTGGGTTGTGCATGGCAGAGGCCTCTAGCTTAAAAAGCTACGCATAAGGAGTAGGTGGCCGTGTGCATGCAACCAGTCAGCCACGCGCGCACCAACACTACCTCAACAACCAATCTCGCTAGCCGCATCACACACCCAACCACCCACCACAACCACGAGGCCAACTGCAAGCCTCAACCATCGGCCCATATATACGGGCCCCACGTGGACCCCACACATGGGCCTCACACAGACCCACACCTAGGCCCTACACGCACAGTGCCACAATGCACAACGCCAAACCACTCACAGGGACACGCAAACAGAAGTCAGCCCACGAGGGCCAAGCCCAAAAGCACAGAGCCACACAACGGGCTTCAGAACAGTAACACCCGTTCAGGAATAAAATTCATAAAATGTAAATAATTACAAAAATGAATTTTACTGGTGTTACATCTACCCCTTAAAAGAAGATTTCGCCCTCGAAATCACTAGGCGAAAAGGTAAGGGTACTGGGCTAGGATGGCTTCCTCATGTTCCCACGTGGCCTCCTCGGCTCCATGATGCCGCCACTGCACCAAAACCAACGGAATCACCTTATTCCGCAGCACCTACTCCTTGCGGTCAACAATCTCGACGACATCTTTCACAAAGGACAGATATTCCCGGAGCCCTTCTGGGTGAATTGGAATTACATGAGAAACGTCAACCAGGCACTTCCTCAGCATGGAGACATGGAACACGTCGTGCACGAACGACATCTCTGGTGGTAGATCTAATCGATAAGCAACCTCACCGATCCTCTTGGTGATCTGGTACAGACCAATATAGCGAGGACTCAGCTTGCCACGCTTCCCGAACCGCACGATACCCTTGGTCGGCGACACCTTCAGAAACACATAGTCTCCCACCAGAAACTCCAGCGGTCTCCGTCTCCTATCGGCATAGCTCTTCTGCCGACTCTGTGCAGCCAACAGCCTGCTCCAAATCAGATCCACCTTGTCTGCATACAGCTGCACAAGCTCCGGACCAATCAACTGACGCTCGCTCACCTCGCTCCAACAAACCAATGATCTGCATGGCCTACCGTACAAGGCTTCGTACAGCGCCATCCCCATGCCCGAGTGATAACTATTGTTGTAGGCGAACTCAATCAGCGGCAAATGATCCTCCCAACTCCCTTGAAAGTCTAAGGCACATGCTCTGAGCATATCTTCCAGCGTCTAGATAGTCCTCTCTGTCTGACCATCCGACTGAGGATGAAATGCCGTGCTATAGTTGACCACAATGCCAAAGGCCTCTTGCAGAGTTCTCCAGAACCTTGAAGTGAGCCACGTGTCTCTGTCCGACACGATGGACACTGGAACACCATGCAGCCTCACCACCTCGGAGACTTACAACTCCGCCAGGCAGTGCATCAAAAGCTTCACTCCAATGGCCAGGAAGTGAGCAGACTTGGTCAGTTGATCCACGATCACCCACACGGTGTCATTCTTCCTTTGAGTCTGCGGCAAACCAGTCACGAAGTCCATCGAGATGTGCTCCCACTTCCACATAGGAATATCCAACGGCTGTAAGGTCCCTCTAGGTCTCTAGTGCTCTGCCTTGACCAACTGGCAGGTAGTACACCTCGCAACATCTCTCTTCATGCCAGGCCACTGAAAGTTCAGCTTTAGGTCTCGGTACATCTTCGTACTACTAGGGTGAATGGTGTACCTGGACCGATGTACTTCATCCAACAACCTCTGCTTGGCCTCCTCATGCTGGGGCACATACAGACGCATATCGTACCTCAGCTCTCCATATGCCCCAACAAAGAAATGAGGCTCTCTACCAGCCTCCAGCTTCTCAAACACAGCGTGAACAAACGGATCTAGCTGCTGACAGGCAACAATAAACTCTAACAACTTCGGGTGAACAGATAGGTTGGCCACCTAGGCACCAA
>JAMKQA010007844.1:0-11234 GCA_024699735.1 Posidonia australis | reverse complement strand
TTATAGCCTAGGACCAACCATCCATCCTTTCCTCGAGACTCCTCTCATCCGGAGGTGATCCGAGTCGTTGGTTCCTTATAGCCTAGGACCAACCATCTGTCCTTTACTCGAGATTCCTCTGATCCAGTGGTGATCCGAGTCGTTGGTTCCTTATAGCCTAGGACCAACTATCTATCCTTTTCTCGAGACTCCTCTGATCCAGAGGTGATCCAAGTCGTTGGTTACTTATAGCCAAGGACCAACCATCCAACCTATTCTCGAGACTCCTCTGATCTGGAGGAGATTCGTGTCGTTGGTTCCAAATAGCCTAGGACCAACCATCTATCCTTTTCCCGAGACTCCTCAGATCCGGAGGTGATCCGAGTCGTTGGTTCCTTATAGCCTAGCTCCAACCATCTATCCATTTCTCGAGGCTCCCCTAATCCAGAGGTGATCCGAGTAGTTTGTTCCTTATAGCCGAGGACCAACATCCATCCTTTTCTCGAGACTCCAACGATCCGGAGGTGATCAGAGTCGTTGGTTCCGTATATCCTAGGACCAACCATCCATCTTTTTCTCAAGACTCCTCTGATTTGGAGGAGAACCATGTCGTTGGTTCCTTGTAGCATAGGACCAACCATCTATCCTTTTCTCGAGATTCCTCTGATCCGTAGGTGATCCGAGTCGTTGCTTCCTTGAAGCCAAGGACCAACCATCTATCCTTTTCTCGAGACTCCTCCGATCCGGAGGTGATCCAAGTCGTTGATTACATATAACTAACGACCAGCCATCCATCCTTTTCTCGAGACTCCTCTGATCTGTAGGAGATCTGGGTGGTTGGTTCCTTATAGCATCGGACCAACCATCTATCCTTTTCCCGAGACTCCTCTAATCCTGAGGTGATCGAAGTCGTTGGTTCCGTATAGCCTTGTACCAACCATCTATCCATTTCTCGAGACTCCTCAGATCCAGAGGTGATCTGAGTCCTTGGTTCCTTATAGCCAGTACCAAACGTCCATCTTTTTCTCGAGACACCTTTAATCTGGAGGAGATCTGAGTCGTTGCTTCCTTATAGCATAGGACCAACCATCTATCCTTTTCTCGAGACTCCTCTAATCCAGAGGTGATCCGAGTCGTTGGTTCCTTATAGCCAAGGACCAACCACCTATCCTTTTCTCGAGACTCCTCTGATCCGGAGGTGATTCGAGTCGTTGGTTCCATACAGCCTAGGATCAACCATCCTTCCTTTTGTCGAGACTCCTCAGATCCGAAGGAGATCCGAGTCGTTGCTTCCTTATAGCCTAGGACCAACCCTCAATCCATTTCTTGAGATACCTCTGATCCAGGGGAGATCCGAGTCGTTGGTTCCTTATAGCCTAAGACCCACCATCTATCCTTTTCTCGAGACTCCTCTGATCTGGAGGAGATCTGAGTCGTTGGTTCATAATAGCCTAGGACCAACCATCCATGTTTTTCTCAAGACTCCTCTGATCCGGATCAGATCCGAGTCGTTGGTTCCTTATAGCATATGACCAACCATCTATCCTTTCCTCGAGACTCCTCTGATCTAGAGGTGATCCGAGTCGTTGGTTCCTTATTGCCTAGGACCAACCATCTATCCTTTTCCCGAGACTCCTCTGATCCGGTGGTGATCCGAGTCGTTGGTTACATATAGCCAAGGACCAACCATCCTTCCATTTCTCGAGACTCCTCTAATCTGGAGGAGATTCGAGTCGTTGGTTCCTTATAGCCTAGGACCAACCATCTGTCCGTTTCTCGAGACTCCTCAGATCCGGAGGTGATCTGAGTCGTTGGATCCTTATAGCCGAGTACCAACCATCCTTCTTTTTCTCGAGACTCCTCAAATTCGGAGGAGATCTGAGTCGTTGGTTCCATATAGCGAAGGACCAACCAACTATCCTTTTCTCGAGACTCCTCTAATCCGTAGGAGATCCGAGTCGTTGGTTCCTCACAGCCTAGGACCAACCATCTATCCTTTTCTCGTGACTCCCCATATCCGGAGGTGATCCGAGTCGTTGGTTTCTTATAGCCTAGGACCAACCATCCATCCTTGTCTCGAAACTCCTCTGATCTGCAGGTGATCTGATTTGTTGGTTCCTTATACCCTAGGACAAACCATCTGTCCTTTTCTCATGATTCCTCTGATCCGGAGGTAATCCAAGTCGTTGGTTCCTTATAACCTAGGACCAACCATCCATACTTTTCTCGAGACTCCTCTGATCCGGAGGTGATTCGAGTCATTTGTTCCTTATAACCTAGGACCAACCATCTGTCTTTTTCTCGAGACTCCTCAGATCCGAAGGTGATCCGAGTCGTTGCTTCCTTATAGCCTAGGACCGACCCTCAATCCATTTCTTGAGATACCTCTGATCCAGGGGAGATCCGAGTCGTTGGTTCCTTATAGCCTAGGACCAACCATCTATCCTTTTCTCGAGACTCCTCTGAAACGGAGGTGATCTGGGTCGTTGGTTAATTATAGCCATGGACCAACCATCCATCCTTTTCTCGAGAATCCTCTGATCTGGAGGAGATCCGAGTCGTTGGTTCCTTATAGCCAAGGACCAACCATCTATCCATTACTCGAGATTCCTCTGATCCGGAGGTGATCCGAGTCGTTGGTTCCTTGTAACCTAGGACCTATCATCTAACCTTTTCTCGAGACTCCTCCGATCCGGTGGACATCCGAGTTGTTGGTTTCTTATTGCCTAGGACCAACCAACTATCCATTTCTTGAGACTCCTTTGATCCGGATGGGATCCAAGTCATTTATTCATTATAGCCAACGACCAACCATCCATCCGATTCTCAAGACTGCTCTGATCCGGAGGAGATCTGAGTCGTTGGTTCCTTATAGCCTTGGACCAACCATTTATCCGTTACTCGAGATTCCACTGATCCCGATGTGATCCGAGTCGTTGGTTCCTTATAGCCTAGGACCAACCATCTATCCTTTTCTCGAGACTCCTCTGAACCGGAGGTGATCTGGGTCGTTGGTTAATTATAGCGATGTACCAACCATCCATCCTTTTCTCGAGACTCCTCTGATCTGGAGGAGATCCGAGTCGTTGGTTTCTTATAGCATATGACCTACCATCTATCCGTTCCTCGAGACTCCTCTGATCTGGAGGTGATCCGAGTCGTTGGTTCCTTATAACCAAGGACTAACCATCTATCCTTTTCTAGAGACTCGTCTGATCCCGATGTGATCCAAGTCGTTGGTTCCTTATAACCTAGGACCAACCATCTATCCCTTTCTCGAGACTCCTCTGAACCGGTGGTGATCTGGGTCGTTGGTTACTTATAGCCGAGGACCAACCATCTATCCTTTCCCCGAGACTCCTCCGATCCGGAGGTGATCCGAGTCTATGGTTCCTTAAAACCTAGGACCAACCATCTATCCATTTCTCGAGACTCCTCTGATACGGAGGTGATCCGAGTCGTTGGTTCCTTATAGCCTAGGGCCAACCATCCATCCTTTTCTCGAGACTCCTCTGATTTGGAGGTGATCTGCGTCGTTGGTTCTTTATAGCATATGACCAACCATCTATCCTTTCCACGAGACTCCTCTGATCTGGAGGTGATCCGAGTTGTTGGTTCCTTATAGCCAAGGACTAACCATCTATCCTTTTCTCGAGACTCGTCTGATTTGGAGGTGATCCGATTCGATGGTTCCTAATAGCCTAGAACCAACCATCCATCCGTTTCTCGAGACTCCTCTGATTTGGAGGAGATTCGAGTCGTTGGTTTGTTATAGCCTCGGACCAACCATCTTTCATTTTCCCGAGACTCCTCTGATACGAAGGTGATCCGAGTCGTTGGTTCCTTAGAGCCTAGGAACAACCATCTATTCATTTCTCGAGACTCCTCTGATCCGGAGGTGATCCGAGTCGTCGGTTCCTTGTAACCTTGGTCCAACCATCCATCCTTTTCTTGAGACTCCTCGGATCCGGAGGTGATCCGAGTCGTTGCTTCCACATAGCCTAGGACCAACCTTCAGTCCATTTCTCGAGATTCCTCTGATTTGATGGTGATCCAAGTCCTTGGTTCCATATAGCATAGGACCAACCGTCCATCCTTTTCTTGAGACTCCTCTCATCCGGAGGTGATCCGAGTTGTTGGTTCCTTATATCCTAGGACCGACCATCTATCCTTTTCTTGATACTCCTCTGATCCGGTGGTGATTAGAGTCGTTGGTTACTTAAAACCGAGGACCAACCATCCATCCTATTCTCGACACTCCTCATATCCGAAGGTGATCCGAGTCGTTGGCTACTTATAGCCTAGGACCAACCATCCATCATTTACTCGAGATTCCTATGATCCGAAGGTAATCCGAGTCGTTGGTTCCTTATAGCCTAGGACGTACCATCTATCCTTTTCCCGAGACTCCTCTGATCTGAAGGTGATCCGAGACATTGGTTACATATAGCCAAGTACCAACAATCAATCCTTTTCTCGAGACTCCTCTGATCTGGAGGGGATCCGAG
Organism: Posidonia australis; assembly: GCA_024699735.1. Lineage (NCBI taxonomy): Eukaryota > Viridiplantae > Streptophyta > Magnoliopsida > Alismatales > Posidoniaceae > Posidonia > Posidonia australis. The sequence goes on along the minus strand of JAMKQA010007844.1, from coordinate 6,747 downwards.
TCGTTGGTTCCTTATAGCCGAGGACCAACCATCTATCCTTTTCCCAAGACTCTTCTGATCCGGAGGTGATCCGTGTCGTTGGTTCAATATAACCTAGGACCAACCATCTATGCATTTCTCGAGACTCCTCTGATCCCGAGGTGACCTGAGTCATTGGTTCCTTATAGCCTACGACCAACCATCCATCCTTTTCTCGAAACTCCTCTGATCTAGAGGTGATCTGATTTGTTGGTTCCTTATACCCTAGGACAAACCATCTGTCCTTTTCTCAAGATTCCTCTGATCCGGAGGTAATCCAAGTCGTTGGTTCCTTATAACTAGGACCAACCATCCATCCTTTTTTCGAGACTCCTCTGATCCGGAGGTGATTCGATTCGTTTGTTCCTTATAGCCTAGGACCAACCATCAATCCTTTTCTCGAGACTCCTCTGATCCGGAGGTGATCCGAGTTGTTGGTTACATATAGCCAAGGACCAACCATCCATCCTTTTCTCTAGACTCCTCTGATCTGGAGGAGATTCGAGTCGTTGGTTCCTTATTGCCTAGGACCAACCATCTATCCTTTTCTCGAGACTCCTCTGATCCGGAGGTGATCCGAGTCTTTATTTCCTTATAGCCATGGACCAACCATCAATCCTTTTCTCGAGACTCCTCCGATCCGGAGGTGATCCGAGTCGTTAGTTCCTTATTGCCTAGGACCAAACATCCATCCTTTTCTCGTGACTCCTCTGATCTGGAGGAGATCCGAGTCGTTGGATCCTTTTAGCCTCGGACCAACCAACTATCCTTTTCCTGAAAATCCACTGATTCGAAGGTGATCCGAGTCATTGGTTCCTTATAGCCTAGGACCAACCATCTATCCATTTATCGAGACTCCTCTGATCCGGAGGTGATCCAAGTCGTTGGTTCCTTATAACCTAGGACCAACCATCCATTCCTTTCTCGAGACTCCTCTGATCCAGAGGTGACCCAAGTCATTAGTTCCATATAGCCTAGGACCAACCATCTGTCCGTTACTCAAGATTCCTCTGATCTGGAGGTGATCTGAGTCGTTGGTTCCAAATACCCTTGGACCAACCATCTATCCTTTTCTCGAGACTCCTCTAATCCAGGGGTGATCCGAGCCGTTGGTTACTTATAGCAATGGACCAACCATCCATCCTTCTCTCGAGGCTCCTCAGATCTGGAGGAGATCCGAGTTGTTGGTTCGTTATAGCCAAGGACCAACCATCTATCCTTTTCACGAGAGGCCTCTGATCTGGTGGTGATCCGACTCATTGGTTCCTTATAGCCTAGGACCAACCATCTATCCATTTCTTGAGACTCCTCTGATCTGGAGGTGATCCGAGTCGTTGGTTCGTAGTAGCCTAGGACCAACCATCCATCCATTTCACGAGACTCCTCGGGTCTTGATGTGATCCGAGTCGTTGGTTCCTTATAGCCTAGGACCAACCATCCATCTTTTCCTCGAGACTCCTCTGATCCGGAGGAGATCCGAGTCGTTGGTTCCTTATAGCCTAGGACCAACTATCTATCCTTTTCTCGAGACTCCTCTGATCTGGAGGTGGTCGGAGTCGTTGGTTCCTCTTTGCCTTGGACCAACCATCTAACCATTTCTCGAGACTCCTTTGATCCGGAGGGGATCCGAGTCGTTGGTTCCTTATAGCCTAGGACCAACCATCCATCCTTTTGTCGAGACTCCTCTGATCCGGAGGTTATCCGAGTCGTTGCTTCCATATAGCCAAGGACCAACCATCTATCCTTTTCTCGAGACTACTCTGATCCGGAGCTGATCCGAGTCGTTCGTTACTTATAGCCAAGGACCAACCATCCATCCTTTTCTCGAGACTCCTCTGATCTAGAGGAGATCCGAGTCGTTGGTTACTTATATCCAAGGACCAACCATCTATCCCATTCCCGAGACTCCACTAATCCGGAGGAGATCGGAGTCGTTGGTTCTGTATAGCCCAGGACCAACCATCTATCCATTTTTCGAGACTCCTCTAATCCGGAGGAGATCCGAGTCGTTGGTTCCTTATAGCCTAGGACCAACCATCCGTCCTTTTCTCGAGACTCCTCTAATCCGGAGGTGATCTGAGTCGTTGGTTCCTTATAGCCTAGTACCAACTATTCATCTTTTTCTCGAAACTCCTCAAATCCAGAGGAGACATGAGTCATTGGTTCCTTATAGCATAGGACCTACCATCTATCCTTTTCTCGAGACTCCTCTAATCCGGAGGTGATTCGAGTCGTTGGTTCCTTATAGCCAAGGACCAACCATCTATCCTTCTCTCGAGACTCCTCCGATCCGGAGGTATTCCATGTCGTTGGATCCTTATAGCATAGTACCAATCATCCGTCCTTTTCTCGAGACTCCTCTGATACAGAGGAGATCCGAGTCGTTGATTCCTTATAACTTAGGACCAACCCTCTACCCTTTTCTCGAGATTCTTTTGATCCAAAGGTGATCGGAGTCGTTGGTTCCATATAGCTTAGGACCAACCTTCTATCCTTTTCTCAAGACTCCTCTGATCAGATGGAGATCCGAGTCGTCGGTTCCTTGTAGCTTTGGACCAACAATCCATCCTTTTCTTGAGATACCTCTGATCCGGAGGTGGTCCGAGTCGTCGGTTCCATATAGCCTAGGACCAACAATCCATCCTTTTCTCGAGACTCCTCTGATCCGGAGGAGATCCGAGTCGTTGGTTCCTTACAACCTAGGACCAACCATCCATCCTTTCCTCGTGACTCCACTGATACGGAGGAGACGCGAGTCGTTGGTTCCTAATAGCCTAGGACCAACCATCTATCCATTTCTCGAGACACCTCTGATCTGGAGGTGATCCGAGTCGTTGGTTCCATATAGCCTAGGACCAACCATCCATCCTTTTCTCGAGACTCCTCCGATCCTGAGGTGATCTGAGTTGTTGGTTCCATACTGCCTAGGACCAACCATCCATCTTTTTCTCGAGACTCCTCCGATCCGGAGAAGATCCGAGTCGTTGGTTCCTTACAGCCTAGGACCAACCATCTATCCTTTTCTCGAGACTCCTCTGATCTGGAGGTGATCCGAGTCATTGGTTCCTTACAGCCTAGGACCAACCATCTATCCTTTTCCGGAGACTCCTCTGATCCGGAGGTGATCTGAGTCGTTTGTTCTTAATAGCCAAGGACCAACCATCCATCCGTTTCTCGAGACTCCTCTAATACGGAGGTGATCCGAGTCGCTCATTCCTTATAGCCAAGGACTAACCATCTATCCTTTTCTTGAGACTCCTCTGATCCGGAGGTGATCCGAGTCGTTGGTTCCATATAGCCAAGGACCAACCATCCATCCCTTTCTCGAGACTCCACTGATCTGGTGGTGATCCGAGTCATTGGTTCCATATAGCCTAGGACCAACTACTCATCCTCTTCTCAAGACTCCTCTGATATAAAGGAGACGCGAGTCCTTGGTTCCTAATAGCCTAGGTCCAACCATCTATCCATTTCTCGAGACTCCTCTGATCCGAAGGTGATCCAAGTCATTGGTTCCTTACAGCCTAGGACCAACCACCCATCCTTTTCTCGAGACTCCTCTAATCCGGAGGAGACATGAGTCATTGGTTCCTTATAGCATAGGACCTACCATCTATCCTTTCCTCGAGACTCCTCTAATCCGGAGGTGATTCGAGTCGTTGGTTCCTTATAGCCAAGGACCAACCATCTATCCTTTTCTCGAGACTCCTCCGATCTAGAGGTAATCCTTGTCGTTGGATCCTTATAGCATAGGACCAATCATCCGTCCTTTTCTTGAGACTCCTCTAATACAGAGGAGATCCGAGTCGTTGATTCCTTATTGCTTAGGACCAACCATCTACCCTTTTCTCGAGATTCTTTTGATCCAAAGGTGATCGGAGTCATTGGTTCCATATAGCTTAGGACCAACCTTCTATCCTTTTCTCAAGACTCCTCTGATCCGAAGGAGATCCGAGTCGTCGGTTCCTTGTAGCTTTGGACCAACAATCCATCCTATTCTTGAGATACCTCTGATCCGGAGGAGGTCCGAGTCGTCGGTTCCATATAGCATAGGACCAACAATCCATCCTTTTCTCGAGACTCCTCTCATCCGGAGGAGATCTGAGTTGTTGGTTCCTTACAACCTAGGACCAACCATCCATCCTTTCCTCGAGACTCCTCTGATACGGAGGTGATCCGAGTCGCTGGTTCCTTATAGCCAAGGACTAACCATCTATCCTTTTCTTGAGACTCCTCTGATCTGGAGGTGATCCGAGTCGTTGGTTCCATATAGCCAAGGACCAACCATCCATCCCTTTCTCGAGACTCCACTGATCCGGTGGTGATCCGAGTCGTTGGTTCCATATAGCCTAGGACCAACTACTCATCCTCTTCTCAAGACTCCTCTGATACAGATGAGACGCGAGTCCTTGGTTCCTAATAGCCTGGGGCCAACCATCTATCCATTTCACGAGACTCCTCTGATCTGAAGGTGATCCAAGTCATTGGTTCCTTACAGCCTAGGACCAACCACCCATCCTTTTCTCGAGACTCCTCTGATCCGGAGGTAATCAGAGTCGTTGGTTCCATATAGCCTAGGACCAACCATCCATCTTTTTCTCGAGACTCCTCCGATCCGGAGGTAATCCATGTCGTTGGTTCCTTATAGCCTAGGACCAATCATCCGTCCTTTTCTCGAGACTCCTCTGATACAGAGGAGATCCGAGTCGTTGATTCCTTATAGCTTAGGACCAACCTTCTACCCATTTCTCGAGATTCTTTTGATCCAAAGGTGATCGGAGTCGTTGGTTCCATATAGCTTAGGACCAACCTTCTATCCTTTTCTCAAGACTCCTCTGATCTGAAGGAGATCTGAGTCGTCGGTTCCATATAGCCTAGGACCAACAATCCATCCTTTTCTAGAGACTCCTCTGATCCGGAGGAGATCCGAGTCGTTGGTTCCTTACAACCTAGGACCAACCATCCATCCTTTCCTCGTGACTCCACTGATACGGAGGAGACGTGAGTCGTTGGTTCCTAATAGCCTAGGACCAACCATCTATACATTTCTCGAGACTCCTCTGATCCGGAGGTGATCCGAGTCGTTGGTTCCATATAGCCTAGGACCAACCATCCATCCTTTTCTCGAGACTCCTCTGATCCTAAGGTGATCTGAGTTGTTGGTTCCAGACTGCCTAGGACCAACCATCCATCTCTTTCACGAGACTCCTCCGATCCGGAGAAGATCCGAGTCGTTGGTTCCTTACAGCCTAGGACCAATCATCTATCCTTTTCCCGAGACTCCTCTGATCCGGAGGTGATCTGAGTCGTTTGTTCTTAATAGCCAAGGACCAACCATCCAGCCTTTTCTCGAGACTCCTCTGATACGGAGGTGATCCGAGTTGTTGGTTCCATACAGCCTAGGACCAACCATCCATCTTTTTCTCGAGACTCCTCCGATCCGGAGGAGATCCGAGTCGTTGGTTCCTCATTGTATAGGACAAACCATCTATCCTTTTCTCAAGACACTTCCAATCCAGAGGTTATCCGAGTCATTGGTTCCTTATTGCATAGGACCAACCATCTATCCTTTTCTCGAGACTCCTCTGATCCGGAGGTGATCCGAGTCGTTGGTTCCATACAGCCTAGGAGCAACCATCCATCTTTCTCTCGAGACTCCTCTGATCCGTAGGAGATCCGAGTCGTTGGTTCCTTATAGAATAGGACAAACCATCTATCCTTTTCTCGAGACTCTTCTGATCCGAGTTGTTGGTTCCTTATAGCATAGGACCAACCATCTATCCTTTTCTCGAGACTCCTCTGATACAGAGGAGATTCGAGTCGTTGGTTCCTTATAGCCTAGAACCAACCATCTATCCTTTTCCCGAGGTTCCTTTGATTCGGAGGTGATCAGAGTCGTTGGTTCCATATATCCTAGGACCAACCATCTATCCTTTTCTCGAGACTCCCTTGATCCGGAGGAGATCCGTGACGTTGGTTCCTTATTGCATAGGACCAACAATACATCATTTTCTCGAAACTCCTCTGATGCGGAGCAGATCCGAGTTGTTGGTTCCTTACAGCCTCGGACCAACCAACCATCCTTTTCTCGAGACTCCTCTGATCTGGAGGAGATGCGAGTCGTTGGTTCCACATAACCTACGACCATCCATCTGTCCTTTTCTCGAGACACCTCAGATCCGGAGGTGATCTGAGTCGTTGGTTCCTTACAGTCTAGGACCAACCATCTATCCTTTTCCCGAGACTCCTCCGATACGGAGGAGATCTGAGTCGTTAGTTCTTTATAGCCAAGGACCAACCATCCATCCTTTTCTCGAGAATCCTCTGATCTGGAGGTGCTCCGTGTCGTTGGTTCCATATAGCCTAGGACCAACAATATATCTTTTTCTTGAGACTCCTCTGATCTGGAGGTGATCCGAGTCGTTGGTTCCATATAGCCAAGGACCAACCATCCATCCCTTTCTCGAGACTCCACTGATCCAGTGGTGATCCGAGTCGTTGTTCCATATAGCCTACGACCAACCATTCATCCCTTTCTCGAGACTCCTCTGATCCGGAGGTGATCCGAGTCGTTGGTTCCATATTGCCAAGGACCATCCATCAATCCTTTTCTAGAGACTCCTCTGATCCAGAGGTGATCCGAGTCGTTGGTTCCTTATAGCCTAGGACCAACCATCCATCTTTTTCTCGAGACTCCTCTGATCCGGAGGAGATCCGAGTCGTTGGTTC
>JAMKQA010007843.1:0-14494 GCA_024699735.1 Posidonia australis | reverse complement strand
AGGATTAAGGATCTTACCTTGCTTGTGGTGTTTCCTCCTTGAAGGCTCAAGATAATACTTCCTTGTTGCTTTGGATTGGCTGAGGATGCTCTGGAATGCAAAGATATCTTCAGGAAACGAGAGAGGGTTGCTGGGAATAAGTGAATGGCTTCACCAAAGTGTGATGAGTTGCCAAGTGTTCCAAATGGTTGCCAATGGACGTCCTTTTATAGAGTTCCACAAGGATAACTCCCATGGGATGCAGACAGCCTCGCAAACGAAGAGCCTGGCGTAGATTCGCAAGGAATATCCGCTGGTGAGGGTTACAAGCACGGGAGATGGAATGCCAGCAGCCAGCACCCTGAAAAGTAGCTGTGCGCCAGCTTGGTGCGCCAGGATGGTGCTCTAGTTAGGTGCGCCACCTTAGTATTCCAGCTAGGTGGGCCACTTTAGTGCTCCTACTTGGTGCTCCAGTCAAGTACTCCACATTGGTGCTCTCTACTAGCTGCCTGAATTGCTAATTGGGCCATAGGCTTGTTGTCGGTTCGTGCAATGATCTTTGGCTAGTTAAAAGGTTAAGTAGGATTCAAAAGTGGTTGAGCTTCCCGCATCCAAAGCAACATCTGGAGAGTTTACCTACGAGCCACCTCAAAATCGAGGTGTCTACATAGTCCCACATTGCTTAGAAAAGAAGTAGATGAGACTAAATAAAGACTAGGATCAACTACTATATAAACTTTAACTTAATCATTTTAGGCTAGTTGTTGGGTCTGAGGTTGTTATGGGTCAATTGGGCCTAAATTATTACAAATACTATCAAAGCTTAGACCAACAAAAAATGTGGAAACTAAGTTCTATACTCAAAGGAGTGGGAGAACGTTAGCTGTTGAAATGTAGAATACCACATTGCCTGCTTATAACTATAGACTCTAATGAGAACGTTAGTTGTTCAAATGGATGATATTGTAATACCCCAAGATTTAGTCTTATATTGCTTAAAATAAGAAGTGGGTGGAATTAAAGAAAGACGAGGATCAATTATCATATCAACTTCAACTTAAACATTTTAGGTCTAATTATTGAGTTTAAGGTTATTATGGGTCATTTGGACGTCAATCGTTACACAAGAATATTGTACTATTTTTCCTTCATTAAGGTTTTATCTCATTGGATTTTCCTTTGCAAGGTTTTGATGAAGCATATTATTTGTACATGGTTGTCCAATGCAAGTATTATAAATTCATGTATATAAGTTATGTGGATGACCTTTGGCATCCAAATCATTTGTATTCTTGTAATTCTTGTAGCCTTGTCTCTACATATTATTGTAATAGTAAACTCTACAAATTCTTGTGTCTTTTCATGTGCCTTCCCAAATTCCTATATAAAAGGGATGAGATGAGATGTAGTGTAGAGAGTACAAGAAGAAGTGAATGCTACTAATCTCCTACTTGAAATTCATCGCTACTCTATTATTTTTCATACTCAAGATTGTGTTGCTATTGTGGATGCTAATTTGGGGTGTTGATGAAGTAGTCGTCGGTGCTTCCATGTACGTCAGCATCTGATGTGATTACCACTTGTCTATTCGGTGATGCTGGCTGACAAGATGTCCTTAGGAGGTGTGATGTGAGTCATTAGCTTACTAGATCAGTGACAAGATGCTATTCAGTGACGTCCTCGTACTATGCGATGTACTCCTTTCCTTCAAAAGAAACAAAATAGATCTAGGTAAGTCTAGATGTAGTAAACAATGTCAGAAAAATATTAAATAACATAAATAAATAAAACTAAATACTAACCGAAGGTAGTTCCCTACATGCCTATGCTATGGATCTATCTAAGGAATGCATTATTATGAAAAAAAAATAGATTGAGAAAAATACTCCCTTCACCCTCATATTGTGTGGCATGGGGTTGAGGAAGTAGAGTCATGAGCGGAGCTCCAAAGGCACGTTTAGCTTTAGAAGGACATGATCTCTATGAATCTAGGTTATCTCACAGGAACTTGAGAGTAAAGAGGCCAAGGATCTCTCATGGTTTCTCTCACTATATGACTCTTCGCAAGGTCTCTCTCTCTTTCTCTTCTAAAACCCTACATTTCTCTCTCCAAAAGACCTCTTTCTTCTCTCTTAGATTTCTAAAAGCTCTCCCCCTCAAGATCTTGCCCTAGGCGTCTAGTTATAGAGAGTATAGGCGTCAAATTTCGTCCAAGGATGAGTGAAATTATATAGATATTTTGGAAATTAAAAACATTGATATTTTCTAACTTGTCACCTATTGGAGTGTCAACCAGCACCTCATCATCATAAGAGGAGGCAACGATCTTGGATATTCCATTTTTACGTGATGCAAAAAAGAATGACTAAATAGGCAATAATATAATCTACGTCAGCAAGTCGTCAATAAGACAAGCGTCGAGCAATCCAAAATCAAAATTTTTAAAATTAAGATCCCAAAATATCCTATCATGAATCTAGTAACAAATCATGACCAAGTCTGTACTTTTAGGATTTTTCTTGTAATGAAAATATATTTAGAAGATATTCTAAATTTAATCAATACTTACTAATTAAGTAAACTAAATTTAGAGATAATTTCTTCTAAAATTATGTAGATAAAGGAAACTAATTTTATGGATATCTTTAACTTAGTTATAATCTATCACCACTTGGATATTTTGGATTAAATGCATATGTTGAAATTATTTTTGAATTAAATATGGTTATAACATTTTAAAATGTGATAACTAATAGAAAATCTCGTTTTTAGTGAAAATGAAATATATCATTCTATTTTTGACATCATCCATCTTTTTTAGAATTTTCCTAAATTATCTGCTATTTGTAAAGGCTTATATGGTATATCATATATATTTAAATGCCTAGGAAAATCGTAGAAATAATAATAATTATGGGAAAACCATAATAATATTTTATAAATGTCTCATATATTATATTAAAGTCTAGGATGATAAAAATACGGTGAGAAAGAGTGTCGAAATACTCATCGCCTGTCATTATGACTATGAGACTACTTAGTCTCCTCTTGCAATCGCGATGAGCTCTATCACCTACTAAATTGATGAGAAGTTCTGTCATCTCTTCATATAGCAATGAACCAGTCTTTTGCAATTTACTCTTTGTCTTTTATATTAATCTAAAGAGATGCATTAAAAGTTTAGAAAATTTTCAAAAATTCCATAATATCATAAAAATATTTTATTCTAACATTAAAATACTCAAATCTATCACTAATTTAAGTGCATTGAGAATATTAACTCTGCCACAGCTAATAAATACGTATAAAATAATGTTAAGGGTACTCGAACTTGCCATTAGTTTGAGTAGAATGAGAGTGTTACCTGTGTCACAACTAGCAACCTCACACTAAGAAAAAGTAGTTCAAGGTACTCAAACCTACCATCAGTTTGAACGTGTTAGCTCTGTCATAGCTAACGACCTTGAATCAAGTAAAATCAAGTAATGTTTTCAGATAGATTATGAAAAATCTAGAAGATGTATTAAAAGTTCTTAGGTATGTGATTTAGGATGTGTCAAGATTTCTTGTCCGTAATTCACTCTTGAAAGTGAGATATCTACAACTATTTTCTCTTAATTTTACAATAGAAAACTTCTTATCGACTAATAAACTATATATAAGCATACGGTGTAAAACACATATGACCCATCAATTATATAGAGTAACTTTCATGTTCTTCCTTGTACTTACACCATATATCAAATAACCACATGTATTTTCAATAGCTTGGTGTACACCCTTCTTATCTAAGTTACCCTTTAAGTCGTTTAAGTTACCCTTTTTATCTACATCACCCTATTTTATACGTCTATTAAGGGGGTGATATGGGGAAAAAAAAAGATAACTCAGTTATTCTGATTTTAAAATGTTAGAAACGGGGAGATGATTTGAAACTCTTTGTCAAATCTGAAAGAGAAAATACAGGAGATTATTTGATATAGGTGGATTTTAAGACCTTACGGGTCACATCGGTGCAGTCTCCTCACATGCATTCACGGAGGCCCACCTCTTTATTTTCTTCTTCTTCTTTTTTTATAATTCACCTGCAGCCAGGAGCACTTGCGCTCTTACCCCAGGTGATAAATTTCCATTTGATATAATCTAAAAATAAGGAGGTGAAGTAGACGGGGACGGCATGAAAATTACTGTATTGCATACTTCGGGTAAATAGTGCTGTGGAGCCGAACTCTGCGGCATGGAACCCTGAACACTGAATTCTGATCTCATCCGGTTGGCCCACTCCTGCTCTTCAAGTAAGTCTACATACTTGCATATATGGTACTCCATGCAAAAACTGGGTGTGTAAATGATATTGTATATACTAAACAATATTGCAGCCAACTTAACGGAGCAATTACAGTAGATTTCAATGCTTGCTGCCGAACGGTCAGTCAGAGTGACCCCGCAGCAGCCGCACTACAGGCTAGGAATGGATCCAAGTAGACAGTGTGCAGTGTACACATCTGGTAATTTGTCCACATAAGCCATCAATGTATCTACTGAAACTCCTACGAAATTCTTAATTATATGTAATAATTGTAATCATATAAACTTGTTCGGGCTGTGTCAGATGATTTCATAGAAAAATTGCTGCATGTTGCTGAAAAGTCCAAGTGGAGTATTTCTGTCTGTTTGCAACAAGTATGGTCCCTGGTTTAATATCAAACACTAGTACAAGAAATTTACGAAGAAAGTGAATGTGGTAGGTCTGGAATTTATCCAATCATATATTCATTGAATAAATGGACTAAATAATCAAGGTCTTAAAAATCATGGGTATTTTAACTTTTAATTGGTTAACACCGGCTATATCATAGAAATATTTCATCCGGAAAAGCAGATGTTCATGTGGTAATTAACCATTTAAAATATTATTGCGCAGATAAAAAGGTCCATTACAAATTTATTCATAAGAATAGCATGCATACTATTTTACATTTGACAACAGATAATCCCATGTCCTCTGCCTTTGTTTTTCTTTATTCGCTTCACCAAGATGTGGTATTAATAAAGATAAAAGCAATCGATCAAGGTGCCATGCAAAGCCTGTTAGTAACATACTAGACAGGGCTTAATTGCAGCAGCTAGAACAGTGCATTTGAGCAGCAATCAACAGACAACTCCATCAATCCCTCCGCCCTTTCCACGGAATCATCGAAGATCCACCTCTCAAGAAGGGAGAGAGGAGGTTGCAACTCACTCTCCAACTGCTTAGTTTCCACATTTGTTACAGTAGAATGCTGAGATCCTTGGAGTGTAGAAACTAAAGATGACTTATCATTCCATGTGATACCATTCATGTAATCGAACGAAAGAAGCATATCGAAAGCTTCTGGAGGAGCGAAAACATCACATGATCTCTCTTGATCAATGCCACTGATGATGTTGTTGTTGTTGCTGCTGATATTATTGCTGTTCCTTTTATCAATCTCCTTCTTGACAGTGCCATCTTGGGAAGGCCTCTTCCAGGTTTCCAAGAGCTTTGATATATTCTCAGTGCTTGAGGCATAGGTGGAGGAGCACTGGTTCAGCCTTGTGAGTGAGGTGATGTTGGTAGTGGATGTGGTATCCTGACCAATTGGAAGCTGATGGGTGGAACTTGCTATATCAGAGGATGCGGCCATGCAATCACCATCAATGACAGTATGCAGTTTCTTGATCAGCTTCTTCTTGAGATGCGTGTTCCAGTAATTCTTGATGTCATTGTCAGTTCTTTGTGGAAGATAAGAGGCTATAGCTGCCCATCTGAACAAAAGTGGATAAAAATTGGAGAATACATACAAGGAGAGGTGTATTATTACTGACATATTGGAAGAATATAGAATAGATTCTTTAGGTTTTTGGTTTTTGGTTTTTTATCTTTAGTTTCCAACAGTCAGTATGGATAGATAGGGAACTCTTTATTTAAGTTGTACAGCTATGACATGTCTAAAATAATAGATCAGAATTTTTCCTTTTTCATCCAATTTGTTCATTTATATAGAAAAATCAAATAGAAATGAAAAGAACAGTGCAAGTACTTGTTTCCCAGCAAAGTCTGGAGACGAATTATCATTCCTTCTTCCTGTTGGGTGAAGTTCCCACGTTTGATTCCTGGTCTCAGATAGTTTGTCCATCTCAACCTACAGCTCTTACTGCATCTCATCAATCCTGCAATAGATTTCATATAAACATGTTATGGAAACCTAAGAAAACATTATTTAGAAGTTGTAGAAAACCTTGCTGTTGTTGTTTAATTATAGGCTGCAGCATATATGCAGCTGAGAACGGAATTCTCACTGAATTCATGATTTCAACTAGGAAGAAAAAACCCAATTTGGTTCTGATTACACACACACACGCCCTCCTCACACAGAGAGAGAGAGAGAGAGAGAGAGAGAGAGAGAGAGAGAGGGGTGGGGGAAGAGAGAGAGAGAGAGAGAGAGAGGGAGAGAGAGGGAGGGAGATCATGGTTTGCTACTGCTTGAATTGAGAATGAGAAGAATTACCAGTGCTAGAGGGCACGGATCTCCAATTGCCCGGACCATGCTCCTGGATGTAGGAGACCAAGATTATGTCTTCCTCAGGTGTCCAAGGCCCTTTCTTGATGCCAATCTTGTCACAGCATGGAGGCCTTCCCATGGCACCTTGGAGGTTCACACAATTTCCTCCCTCACTGCCTTCCTTCCTTCCTTCCTTCCTTCGGCCTTCCTCTTCTCTCTCTTATTCCTTTCTTGTTATTTTATTTCTTGTCTCTATTCCTCCTTTCTCATGCGTCACTAACAAGTGTCCCATGAACATGTGACAGTTTATATTGCAAGACGACTTGAAGAAAGGTTTGCTTTTCACCTGTCATCCACCTCTTGACCTATTTGCCATTCACATTACCTCTTCCTTCTCTTGTGTACTTCCCAATTAGTTACACTTATTTAATGGATCAAAATCGAGCAGGCAAAGCTAGATGGGAGGAGGTTTCCCTTTTTACATGAATTTCCTAAATATTAGTGTGCTTTGATCACATGAAAATGTTGGAATTATTAAAAAGCAAAAACAGGCAATGTGTTTAATATTCTCTCATGGTAAGTTCATGTAGGCACTCATTAGTGTAATGTATAAGGTGCAGCTATATATTATCATTCTTCTATATTAAGAAAATTAATTTGGTTAAAACTAACCTGATGCACTTTTATTCTAACGGTGACCATCCATGTCCATGCAGTCGTTGGTTTGGACTTATCAGTTGTCACGCACAAAACGGACAAGTATCTCTTGACACTTCTCAAATGAACATCTTAAGTGCAACGTGAACAAGAGTCTGATTCATATACAAACAATCTACGGAATTCATCTCAATCATTGATGACGTATGGGATCTAGAATATCATGCATCTCTTTTTTTTTATGGTATCATTCAAGGATTGAGATGAACAATGCATGACTTTATATAGGACTATACATATAAAAGACTTTTTCCATGTAAATATAATTACAGCCAAAGTTATGACGTATTTGCATCAAGAATATTTGAAGCTCATATTCTTCCTTACTCATGGTTCTTTCTTACTCCCATCATCTCAAAGCATAAGATTGTCTTGGGGTGCGTGTTCATTGTGGTTGCAATCAATAAGTGGGTCCATTGGAAGAGAAACTGTATTGGTTGCTGGAAAAGGAAGAAAATGAAATGAGTACTGCTCTGTCCGGCAAATAAATTAAAAGACAGGTAACAGGTCATTGTGATGAGCGATGGCCTCTTCATGATCATGAATGTGTAACTCAGGTTATATGATTATTTGAGACCAGATCCATTCCCTGCCTAGCGATCTAAGGCCAACAGTATCTATGTTCCCATGTGGGTCACATATTATTTCTTAAGACATTTCTCTTTAGACATGACAAAGAAGCATATTTCATTTATGGTAAATGTCAATGAGATGGATTCCATCCTAGTGAAATGTCATCAAAACGACTAAACTAACTCAAATACTTCTGCCAATTAACATCTTAGAAGATTTCATAGAATCTTTATCATCGAGTTTTCGACCTTTTGGAAATATACTAGTAGATGAATTAATGGTTGTTGTTCTTGTTTTTTCAGTACCTTTGGTAGTTCCTATATCTATCGTGTTTCTTGAATTATTTACAAGTGATATTCAAGCTCTTATTTTCACAACTTTAGCCATTGTGTGTATAATTGAGTACATCGAGGTTCATCATTGACTAGTTTTTAAAATTGTTTTTATAACTATCCAGACCTTTGACCGTAAATGTGTGGAACTTAGGAAAAGAAATAATGTCAAATGCAACTGTATTGCCTGTAATCCAAGAACCTGTGATTTATTTCATGAAATAGGTGTCTATGGTTTTATTTTCATCTTTCGTAACTTTTGAGCAAAATATGTGTGAAAATTCCAAGAGACACCAGCCACCCTATGAGGAGACGGGTATAGCATGCAGGCAAGATTTAAATGAGAAAGAGAGAGAGAGAGAGAGAGGGGGAAGCTTGAAAGAGATTTAGGAACAAGGCAAGAAAGAAGTAAAGAAACAAAGAAAGGAAGAAAGAAGAGGACGAGGTTGAAAAAGGGTAGAAAGGAAAGAGGGTGGCTTGTGCAGGAAGTAGAAAAAAAGAAAAGAAAAATAGAGAAAAGATGGGAGAAAGAGGAAAAGAAGAAATGAAGAAGCCTAGAAGAAAGAAGAAAAGGCACATGATCTACTTTCTTGTTTTTCTTTGTTTAAGTTTAAGATCATTGAAAACAAATTGTAAGGGATGTTGGAGATGCTTGGTAGAGATCTTGTGGCATTTCGTGTGATTTTTAGTAGATTTTCAATGAATTTTTGAATGGATTCTCATTGTTGAGCTATTTTGGATTCTTTAATCATAGATATCTTGAGTTTTCGGTGTTAGATTTGAGTGATTTTTGTTCCATGTGGTAGTAGACTTAGAAATCTTTGTTTTAGTAGGTCACTTGCAAATTTTCATTGTTTATAGCAGAATCAGTGGGGTGTGCAAGATTGGTAATCCACTAAGTTTTCTGTATTGGAAATCTACCTAGGGCGCACCATCCCAGCGCACATACTAGGCGCACTTGGGCCTGGTAGTGCAGCCAACTCTGGTTAGTGAATAAGCCTTTGAATGTTTGCATGTCTGGTTTGATTTTGTCCATATGCCTAGCTTAGATAAATATGTATGATATGGAAATGAATTATGATGATAATAATGACTAGGATAATTATTAGAATGATCCTAGGAGTTCCCTAAAATGAATTGGTAAGATTCCACCTAGATTAGTGATAAGATAAAGGATTATATGACTTAGAAAAATATATTTTTCCCTCAATTATTTAAATGGACATTAAAGATAATGATTGGCCCTAAGATCAAAAGTTGATTGGTTTCAGGTGCAGTGTACTAAATTAGGCATTCAGTGGCATTGTTTAAGTGTAGTTGCATTAGTGTATGACCTTGTAAGTCGTTAGAGACTTCAAAACCACTACTTGGTTCCTATTTGGTTCTTCAGGGTGAGTTTTATACCCTAAAGATGTTTAATTATTGTTTCCATTGGGCTTGGGAACCTTAAATGATTTTCAAAGTTTTTGGAAAGATATAGGTGTTTTCGGAAGGTGGTTTTTCAAAGAATTTGGGAAAAGAAAGAAAATGGTTTAGGATTTGTGGTTTTTATTGTAGTTTTTCGTTTGGTATTTGATACAACATTTTGTGATATTTTTGAGAAATGATTTGAAATGGTTTTCCAAAGGAGTCTTGGAAAAAGAAAATGCATAGCTTTGTAAGGGTTTTAGAAAGAGTTTTCCATGTTATTCTGCTTGTGGTGGACCAACAGACCAGAGGGTTGTGTTGGCTGGACTAAGGGACGTTGGTCGTGTTCTTGATTGGTCAGACACGTCGCCTAGGTTGAGGTCTTGAGACTAAGAGGCTGAGGTAAGTGTTCGTCGAATTCTGAAGGTACGGCGCTCTTAGATTGTCACTCACGAGGTTAAGGCTAAAGTCCATGGGTCAAGGAGCCGATTGGACTTAGAGGTATGGTACTCCATTGTTCTAGGTGTCGAAGACCTAAGATATTGATGGGACCTAATGTATCGTAACAGCGGACCCAAGGGGTATGAAATCTCTAGGTAGCTATATGATACGTTGTGTAGTCTGGGTACAAAGACTGTGACTGTAGTGGTACTACAAGGCCTAAGGAGGACCCAGATTATCCTTAGTGTCGATACTGGTTGGAGCTAGAGTTGTAGTCCCTAGGTACTCAAGCACCAAGGAGCATCAGAAGGACGCATCCCCATGCTTGTAAAAATATGATGAGATAATTAAAGCCTGTTGGCCAAGTGGTCATTCCCCCACACAAGGAGGTTCACTACGGCAGTGCAGTTGAGAAGAGGAGTCTTCAGGAACTGTTTGTGGCTACTGTCAACTGCTTGGCGTTGGGCAGCACGATTAGGAACTGTCTGTGGCAATACAGTGGGTTCAGGATTTTGTCCCTGATAGCTGCTTGTGACCAGTGCTTGTTAAGGTTTGTCTTGCTTACACCCATGAGTGGCGTTGTTTTGCTTACAATTTTTTTCTATTAAACTTATCCCAATTCATGAGTAGGTCTATATAATCAATTAGATTGACAAACATAAATGGAATAAACATAATAGGAGCAAATATGTATGTATATAAGATCTAGAGTCCTTGTAGGGAAAATTATGATCCTATGGTATCGCAAAAAAACTTAGAAATTTTTTTTTTGTTTTTTTTCCTAAGTTTTTGGGCTCATTTAATAATTTGAATAAGAATTGTTATGTTATCTGTTTTTGACGTGCTACTAAAAAAAGAATAGGTTAGGTAGTTTAAAATAGGCATCTTGATATAGTTATATTTTATTATATAATAAAATACATCCAGATGTTTTGGAGAATTATAATCCAATTCAATATGAAATGGGGGTTGTTTGTGGTATGAAAGAAATAAATGTATGTGTAATATAGGAACTATCCTTGTATTATTTCCTAGTTCACTACATTGGAACTCAAGGGAAAGTCATTTTGTTTGGTTTGTGATTGTACCAATAATGAATAAAGGAATCAATTAAAGGATATAAACTAATAAAGAAGTAGAGATTTAATAAAAAGGGGTTTGTAAGATATGTAATAGCTAGGACCACATGCATATAGATTTTACAAAAAAAAAAAATTACTTCATGGATAGTAGCTAAAATTGAGATATCAAAATAGTTTTGATGATTAAGTTTAATTTACACTTTTGGAGGTTTTGGTTACTTTGACCATATAGAAATTAATGATAAAAAAGGTCATACATTACTAAAATTTCTAGATTTAGCAAGGAAAACTTGTGAAGGCATGTCCTCGTAATACTATAATGAGGACATTACAAGAACATGTTCTCGTTTTGCCCTCGTTGATATTAACAAGAACAATTAGTGAGGACATGTCCTTCCAATGTCCTCACTAAACATTCTCTAAATTTTCACACACACGACTCTTTCTCTTCTTTTCCTCTATTCCTTTCCCACTCCTCCCTCAAATCCCCACAACCTCCTCTCCAAACCAAGCCTTTCCTCTCTTCTTTGTTGCCACCTCCCCCTTCCTCTTCCTTTAAATCCATCTTGATCTCCATGGTTCCCCATCCTCCACCTCCCCTCTCACTCACAAGATCAAGTCCCTCTATTGGAAGCTCTCAAGAATGCTGTGTCTCGTTTGCTTTCACCATTCACCCAGCACGCTCTTCCTTGTCTATCATGTTTGCCACCAATTCACTCCAATTCCATTTCTTGTCTTTTGATATTTTTTTTCGTGATTTCTAACGGATCTTGCCCTCCCCCCATTGCATGCAAAGGAGACAATCCGTTGCAAAGGAGGCAGTTGGGTTGATCAAGCAAAAGCATCCTATCGAAAACGTGGGTTGTTGGTCTCTAGGTTTTTTTTGGTGTGTTCAGTGTTCTTTTATTTATGGTGGCATAGTTGTCGTCAACTATTTGGTTGTGGTGAAGGTTGAGGAGGAAGAGGAGTAGAGCTCAAGGTCGTTGGCAGCCAAAGCGGTGGAGTGTGGGCTGAAGTCTCTTTTGCTTAATGATGGATGGAGGTGTGTGGGGGAAAATTGCTTTGTATACTCAACCTTTTTCCAGTAGCAAAGGAGAGCAGGCACCTCTTAGCGTTAAATGTGGGACAGTAGATGATGTTCTTCTAGTATTTTTGTTGCTATTGGTACTTTTCTTTAGAAAAAAAAACATTTTTTTGTTCACTACTAGAAAATTAAAAAATTACGAGGACAGATATCCTCACTAAGTCCTTGCTAAAGGCCTTAGCGAGGACATTACGAGAATATAAAGTCCTCACAAAATGCATGGTCGTTAAAATACATTTACGAGTAAATTTCCTACCAAAGTCCTCATGAAAAATTTTACGAAGACAAAGCGAGGAAAAAATGTCCTCATAAGGTCCTCACTATTAGTCGCAAGGTCCTTGCAAAGTACACACTATGTCCTCATAGAAATTTTAAAAAAATAAAAAATTGTGAGGACTTAGCAAGGAAAATGTCCTCACGAAATCATCGCTAGGTTTAAAAAAATTAAAAATTCCTATTAGGCACATATTTCATATCAATAATGTAAAAAATCATAATCTGAATCTAGTATCATATATATACCTATAAACAAGCTCAAAACCATTTCTAAGAAGAATAGGCTTAATGACCTAAAGATATTTTATACCATGGGAGTTGATGAACAAATGTTGTGTAAATGCCAAATTAAGTTAAAAGGTTTAGTTGGAAATACAATCAAGATGATTCAAAAGGAATTGAAACTAAAAGGTTTAGGTTCTCATTGAAACAAGCAACTGTAGTTGTTTTCTGCTTACATAGGCTGGTAGCTCGGTTAAAGGTTCTAATAATAAGTTATCAGTAGTTGTAAAAGGTCCTGAAGCCATAATCTACCAAACTTTAAAATTATCAACATTTATAAAAAATAAAAAATAAAACTTCAGCATAAAGTACAATTGAAAAAAGCAAGTCTAACATAAAGTCCAATTTAACCCTAAGGAAAAATAGGGAAAAGTCCATTGGATGTTAAGAAAAAAAATTATACAATGAAAGATATAATCATTTAGATATTGACAATGCCATAGGCACTCATACGGGAAGTTATGTTAGTGTATCCTAAACACAAATTTCTTTCGTAATACTGTAAAACAGAGAAGGAGGATAAATACTATCCATTCTTTAAGTATCAATGGTATTCCGGAACAATCTCCAATACTATTATCAAAAGAAATTGAAAACCACTTCACGAGGCAATTCAATAAGCCAAGCAGAACAATTCCCAACCTTGATTGGGATACCTTAATGCCCAACAAAATTGTTGATCCAGAACTTTTGGAATCCGCCTTCACCTTGGAAGAGATTCAATGTAATGTTGGCAACCTTCCTGGGGAGAAAGTCCCAAGTCCAAATGGTTTCTCATTATACTTCTTTCAAAAATTTTGGAAAATACTGAAAGTGGATATCCTAAACATCTTCCAGAAACTTCACTGCAACTCTGATCCAAACTTTCTAACCCACATAAATCAGACTTTCATAGCTTTAATACCAAAGAAGGAGGGTATTAAAGAGGTCAAGGATTTCAGACCTATAAGTTTAGTTAACAGTCTCTATAAAATAATAGCTAAAGCATTAGCTTCAAGACTCTCTCCTGTCCTTAATAAAGTAATAGACAACTCTCAGTGTACCTTCCTTTCTGGAAGATACATTAGTGACTGCTTTCTCGTGGCTCAGGAGACCATACACTACATGAATTTAAACAGAATACCTGGCCTTATTCTTAAGTTGGACTTTGAAAAAGCTTTTGACAATGTCAATTGGAACTTTCTGTTAGAAGTTTTGAAAGGCTTAGGATGTGAACAAAAATGGATTTCTTGGATCAAGATGTGTATTTCACATGCCAGTTTTTCAGTGTTAGTCAATGGTTCTTCTAAAGGATTCTTTAAGTCAACAAACGGCTTAAGACAAGGTGACCCCCTCTCTCCACTCCTCTTCATTGTGGTCACACATGCCTTAAACAGAATGCTAGCCTTAGCATTGGAAAATAATCTAGTCTCTGGAATACAGCTACCAAACAACGGTCCAAATGTATTGAATATCCAATATGCTGATGACACTATCCTTTTTCTATCGGCAACTGAGGATAATTTAATTAATATTAAGAGGATACTCTGTTGCTTCCAGACTTGCTCAGGGTTGAAAATAAACTTCCACAAATCCTCTATCACTGGCATTGGTATTCAAGAACCCTTTATACAGAGAGCCTCGCATATCTTGGGGTGTCAAATTAAAAACTTCCCTATAAAATATCTGGGACTTCCTTTACACTTCAGAAAAGCCAATCATCATGACTGGCTACCTATCATTGAAAAAATCTCAAAAAAACTATCTCTTTGGAAAGCTAAGTTATTATCACTTGGGGGCAGATTAACCTTGGTTAAT
>JAMKQA010007839.1:0-16459 GCA_024699735.1 Posidonia australis | reverse complement strand
GATTTGATTTTGTTTGATTAGGGTCTTTATTAGGGTTTTGTTGTATTTTAGGTGGATTTTAGCTGGATTAAGTGTTTTATTTGTTTTTCAGTGGATTTTAAGTTGGATTAAGTGTTTTATTGGGTCAGGTGGGCTAGTGTGGGTCTGATTGGGACCTGTATGGGCTAGGATGTTGGTGGTCGTGACCAGAGCATCAACCGGAGGAGCCTGCTGCCAAGTGACTTCAAAATCGGGGTGTCTACACTTGGTAAATAGGTTCGACAAGTTGTTTTGCTTTGAACATCTACTTTCTCATTTTAACTAACTTTTCCACAACGAGTCGCAATCTCGGTGCATCCTCCGAAGATATGACTTATTGCCAGTAACACACCATAGTTTTTGTAGGAACTCACATGCAATCCTGGAAAGGGTGTGACAAAGTAGCGATGCACTACAGTAATGGAAGGCTCACTCACTTTTCCCCAAACCCCACTAAACATCCTAAAATAGCCCAAACCTTCAAAATCCCATTTACCACTGCTTATAGCCTCCATATGGTACCATGAGATTGAGGAATAGGCCCAAAATCTGGAAGTTGGGTCCATCATAGGGTCAAGCATGACTTCAAGGTGAGCATTCCAAGGAGGACGTCATGGTGGATACTTTACGGGTATATGACCAGCAACGGACAATGCCACAAAGAGTCGATGATGTGCCCTGTTTTAGAGTATTTCAGTCGATGAACTAAATGGACAATCCATCGCATGGGACCACTAAATTCTACCTCACCATTGGCTCACATGGATATAGAAATGTCCCACACTATCCATAGACCATCGTACCCCTATTTTAACACCTAAAGCCTGATCAAACCGTTAGCCATCGACGGTCGTCGTTGAGCTTGTCCCTCTATATAACAACCTCAACACCAACGATAGTAGCACCCCTTGGAATTTCAAAGAAATGAAAAGAAATAAAAAATTTTGAAAAGTCATGATTTACAATTGGATTCCTAGGTTGTTCTCTTGGCTTTTCGATATTCGTGATTTTTTGTGCTTTGGTAGTTCCTAGGAGTTTTTCACTCAGTTTTAGTTTTAAGGCGCGTATTGGGTGACATTGACATCACTCACCTATGTTTTAATTGTGTTTTGTTTCCAGGTACAATGTTAGCTATGCAGTCTAGTTCTAGTGCAAATCTCAGGGGCCATTAGGTGCACACAAATTCTAGTAGCTGGTTTATATTAATTATTTGTTTATTTCTCTTTCTTAGTTAATTCAGCTTAAATTATAAGATTGGTTAGTGTGGGTACTGTTGTGTAGCGAATGGGACGTTATAGAGTGGTATTAGAGCTTAGGTTCACTAAGTGCAGCTCCATAAAGACTGCACGACAAGAGTCTTTTACACCTATTGTTTTCTTGTATGTTTTGTGATTGCTAATAGAGAGTCGTGAGGTAGGAAGGAATAGGAGGGGATTCCACCCTAAGCTTGGAGGCTAGCATGAGTAGATGGCATAGAATACAAAATGTTCTTCTGAAATGGCTCGAGAGTTTTGCTAGCTAGAGCATTATTGGAATCTATTAGGCTAGATTCAGTGGTGGACCATAGGCTGATAGCATGCACTTCTCTTGTAGTCCAGAAGTGCATTGGTGACATCATGTCCTTATAAGCAGTGGGCTAGCATGAGTGTAGGGTGTTGTAATTGTGGAAGTTAGGGCATGTGTAGGGAAACTGCGCTAATTCACCTAAAAAGGGGGTTGAGAAAGCACTACGCTAGTTTCCCAAGGGATGTGAAACTATGGTTGTCACTGGATACAAGATCCTTATAGGGATGTTGTTGATGATAAAAGAATAGTGGTTTGATCATGTTGTGTTACTCTCCACCTTCATGATAGGATTGTATGTTCCCCATCTATGATTAGCGATGACCGTTGTGGTGGTTGTTGTGTTTGTGATCCCTAAAAACTTTCTAGGGACAAATTGGAGGGCTATGGTATTGTTTAACTCAAGGAGTACGTATTACTTTTCCCTAAGCTATTATGGTGAAGATAAGGAGTAGACTATGCTCAGAACTGTGGTGCCATCAATTTCAAGACTAACTTGAGAATGATGGATATGTCGGGGTATAGCGGGGATGCTAGTGAGTGTTGTGATTAGATTGGTGCCTTGAGCAAGGATTGGGATGAGGTAAGCCAAGTTTGTGATTCTAGTGATAAGGGCTTACTGCTCCTGTGCAAGAAAGTCATGTAGGGTAAGTAGTCAGTGGCATATTTTTCTCGCTGACTTCCAAGGTATATAACCTTTCAGTGGTGTGCTAATACCCTAACATTTTCCTTGGAAAATTATCTAGAATGTTGCCATCCAAGGACTTTGAGTTTCTATACAATTCAAAGATAGGGTAAGATTAGGTTTCAGAAGCTCCATGTAGAACTACCATTTTCATGTTGTGGAGACTCATGAGACAGTTTTAGGAGTTATTGGATAAGGATTCCTGTAACGACCCGTGTTGCTACAAACACAAACACATTAGCCTAAATAATTTTAACAATAATTAAATGCTAAATTACAAGAAATTAAAGGCTAATTTAAAAGCATATAACAACTAAGAACCTATATGTGTGGCTACAAGACTTCAACTATAGGCACTAGACTCACCAACTACTGCTAGCCTTCACTTGCAACCTAAAAACTATACAAAGCATGTGTGAGTGACTAGAAAGGCACCTAACACACATCCCATGAAAAACCTAGAAAACAAAACTAAGTTTTCTCATTTAAATCATTTTGAAATCATTTTCACCAAATCCAGCAAATTTCGAAATCAAAACCCTACTGACCAAATCCACAAATTTCGACTTCAAAACTTTCTTATATTTCTTCAAAAATCACAAACAGGCGAGAAAACATCCATATAGCAAAACTAAGCCCTACTGGCCAAAGCAGTCCAAAGCATGACCCAACTGCCCAAAACCTCAAGCATGGGCTATATTGCCCAAAAGCAAAACCACATTGAGTCATGTTGCCCAACACTAAGCAACCAACTCTAACCACACGTAACCACCGAGGTGTACTACACTGCCACAGACCCATCACCCTACGAAGAGCGATTTCTTCCCAAAGTTATCCTACCTAGAGAACCATCACAAAGCCAACCCCACCTGGGAAGGCTATCATGTCAATCCGGACACTACCAACAATAGGACATGTGCAATACTCGCCCTGACCAACACTATAGGGTCTGCCTTATTAACGTCCTATACACAGTATCCAGACAATGGGAGTGTCATACCTCCACACCTAACTATACCTCCAGGCTCAGTGTCTGATGACAACTGGAGTATCATACCTCCTGCTCTAGACAACACCTCAACTTGTGGACCTCAACCTTGGCCTCATGGATGACAATTAAGGGGTCTCATACCTCCAAGACCTGACAAGCACTCACCTACATTATCTTGGTCCCCGACCTCAACTTGGGTGATGCACTTGACCCCCCAAGAATGTCATCACATTCCCTTGTCCAAGCAGTACGGCCCATGGTATCTTGGCCTACACACAGAAAACACAGAAATCCTTACAAAACTAGGCTATATCACTTTAAAAAGTAATTTTCAAACCATCTTTTATATCTCAGAATACTCCACAAAACAAGCACACCAAGCGTTCACAATAGACCACAATTGGTGGCCCACAAAACCCTCTTTTATAAGCATTTAAAACTCCTTGGGAAAAGCCACAAAGCATCACTTTTAAAACACCACTCGAGCCTGATTTGATGTGCCAAAATGGCCAGTTGATTGAACTAGGCTTAGGGTACCTAAACGATTGGCCAAAAAACCACCCAGATGCCCAAAAATCCCTAGATGGGTCGCCTAAAAAGAAACAATCGACTGAATTGGGTGCACAATCAACACGCAAGACCCAAAATGATAGACCCAACTCGATCGAGAACTTTACTTCCCTGTAAGATGGCATTCCTAGCAAATAATCAAAAAACACGTCGGGATATTCACAAACTGCAAAGATGTTGTGAACACCCAACTCAAAAGGAGTGGAGGTAACTATACTAGCCAAATACCCCATACAACGCTTAGCCAAGGACTTGTAAGCCTTCTTTACCAAAATGACAAACTTAGGTTCACCTTGACATGCACCTTGTACAAAGAAGTCACCATCTCTGGAAGACCCAAAATATACCCTTCTCTAAGTACAATCTATCAACACGGACTGCTACACCAACCAGTTCATGTTGAGTATCACATCATACGCCTACATGACCATAATGATCAGGTTGGCATCAAACTCTCTATCATTCAGCATCAAGCCAACAGACCACAATTACTTCAAGGCTAAACTGTGCTCCCCTAGTAGTGTCACCACATTGAGATGAAAGGCTAATCTAAATGACCTATCCTTCATCTCCACTGCAAATGATTTAGAGACATAGTGCAGACACCCCAGTTTTGTAGGTCTACAAGCTGAAATTGTGGTAGCTAGGCTTTTAATCACAAATGAACTCAAACCCTGGTTTGCCTAGAGATAGAGAACGCCAAACCCAACAATAAATGGTCTGAGCTGTGATCCGAGGCCATGCAGGTACACCTCTCTGGCATACCTATATGGCGCACCAGACAGGCGCACTTCACTAGTGCACATATCTGGTGCACCAGACAGGCGCACCTCTTAGGCACACCATGCAGCCGCACTGGACATATGCACCAAACCGGTTCCCTCATCACAACCGTTGATCACTGTCGGTGCTTGGGCAGGCAACGGGGTGCGTGGGGGACAGCAAGGTTGTTACAGGTGGTTAGTCTGTTAGGAGGCTTTTTAGTTTGTTACAGAGTTGGTTAGTTGTTAGGATTTTGTTGAGTTTGTTACAGGTTGTTACAGCTGCCGGAGCTTCACCTATAAAAGTAGCAGCAGAGGCAGAAGTTTGGGGTTCTTTTGGCGAGAGAAAAACAGAGAATTCCAAAATGAGGGAGAATTTCAGAAAGGGAGAGGGGCTCGTAAAGTTGAGAAGTGGAGAATTCAGGCCACTTCTGGTGAGTTACGGAGAAGACACGTGTCGTCAGGCCAGGTACGCCGAGGAGACGTGGCCTCTCCTCTTCTTGTTCGGATTCACCATCTTCGTCGTGACCATATCGAGTCTCCTCGAGTGCTTCCACGCACCCGGTATGGGAGAGCCGTGCAGGGTTCCACTAGCATGGTCACAGGAACTGGCGACTCCACTGTGGATAACCAGATTCTAGCTTTCATTCTGGTTTTCCTACTTGTCTTTGGTCTATATACTTTGTGCTTGTTTGCTTGTCTTGTTAGCTTGTACATATTTGACTGAACATGCCTTTTTGCCTTCTTTACACTGTTGCTATGCCACCGCACATGCACAAGATTTAATTCATGCTTTATTTGTCGATACTTGCTTTTATACACCTACTTGTGAGCACCACACCAGCACATGCCATGTACATGCCTTTTGTCTGACTTGTTTGGATGCCATGCTTGTGTGTTTTTTCCCCTTTATTTGAATTTGCCATGATTAGGAGAGTAGACACATGTTTGCCTCCCCATCTGGTTAAAATAAAACACATAAACTCAGATGAACAAATAATAAGGCATAATTAGAGACAAATTCTCACAAATCCCTATGGTTTAATAAAACGCAAGTAAAAGGCAAAAAAGAATGTTGCATGATTGATCATATAGGGCATGCAACTTCTTTTCTCGGTCACCCACATTTTATGAAGGACAATTCTAGTAGCTCGATCTATAGCTTTGGCATAGGATGAGTTGCTAGTTTTCCCCCTTGTCTGGGGTCGTGTCGGTGCTAGTAAAGGTTACAGCTCCATGCTACTGCAGGAGACGAGGCCACCAACGCACCACCCGTTCACTGCCTGCGCTTCGGCCAGGATTTAGAATGAGGACCTTACTTTTCTGACCAGAGTCGAAACCCAAACCCATGAGTGCGTCCCATGTGGTTCGATCCATGTGGGACATTCATGGTGAGAGAGAGCATGTTAGTAGCATTCATGTTCATGTGTGCCATTCATGCCACCTTAACAAACAATTGCATAGCTAACTTACTTCATTTGTTGTCTTGTCATAATTTCTTCACTAACACATTAGGTTCTTTTCCTTTGTCAGGTATAGAGTCATGTGTGCGGGTTCCTAGGTCTGAGCTTGGGAGTTTCTTTCTATAACCTCAATCTTGAGGCGTTGTTCATGACTATCTTTCCTCAAGCTATTCTTCACTTCCGACGATAGCTCCTCGTAGGCGTCATCCTTTCACTTACAATCGCAGCCCCATCCTTACCTGTTCGCAGTCTGCTATGGCCCAGCGAGCTTCTGAGACTGTTACACCACCTTCCTTGGAAGGGATTCCTATTTCTACCCCTCCTCCCTCTTTCACTTTGTCATCAGTCATTCCGCCTTCACTCCACGATAGCCACTTTCGGGCACCTGGAGTTCCTTGTCCACCGGTTTCGGGACACTGGCAAACCCTCATTAGTCTGGAGCCCGTGGCTGAGGCGGTTACTATGACTACGACCAGGGCATCCAATCTGATGATGCCCTGTCCTTCAATTGACCCTCTTTCACTTGACTAGTTGTGATTGCCTCATCAGTAGGAATCCGACTTGCAGCATCATTGAGCATCCAACCCCCTTTGACATCCCTGTCGCTTGATCTTCTAGGCCTCGGTACTTCTACCAACGGCTCTGCCACAATACAATCTCAGTAACTTCTGGCCCTTGCACAGAGGTTGCAAAACATGGCTTTCTCTTTGGATCTCACTTTGACTGCGCCAATTTGTCCCATTCCTGAGGATCCTACACTGCCTGCTCAGGCACTTCACGTTACATCAGTCACACCACCATTGCACTCGTCTTTACAGCTTCCTGCTGTCCCGACGACGGGCGTTGCTACTCTTCCTATAGTATCACTACCACAACATGCACAATATATTCGTCCCTCCACTGGTGGTCAGCCTTTTGGGCTGGCGGGAGTACACCGGCCTACGAACCCAACCATCACGGTTCAACAGTTGTTGCTCCCACGCACAACAACACGTCCCACACAGCATAACATTTCTTATCCTTGCATCAGGTACAAACTTTTGCATGACACCACCACAAGTAGCGCACATGCACGGGTACGTAGATCATCAAGCCACCGCATTGGGTGGCAGGCAATATGATAGATTTGGAGGAGCACACGGGTGCTATAGACACAACGTACGTGGGACCCGCCCTGGCTGCATACTCAATGTCAGCAGCAACTCCTAATGCACTTTTCGTTAGGATGAATGACCTGGAGAAAGCTCTACGTCCGGTGAAGGGCGGGGACCGCCAATCTTTCTCCTTTTGGGACCTCTACTATTTCCCAGAGGCGGTACTTCCACCGAAATTCCATATCCCAGAATTTGAGAAATATAATGGGAAGGGCTGCCCAATTTCACATCTTCGGGCATACTATGGCTATCTTGCTCAGCTATAGGCTAATGGGAGGCTTCCCATTCGCCTCTTCCAGAAAGATCTTATATGTCCAGCTCTAAAATGGTTCAAATCGTTGGATATGTCTACAATAAAGACTTGGAATGATCTGAGCCAAGCTTTTCTAGAGCAGTACTCCTTTATCCTCGACATGGTCCCAAAGCGGGAGGTCCTGGTCGCCACCAAGCACAAGCCCCACGAACCGTTTAGGGTGTACGTTGGGCGCTGGCGAGCCCTCACATCACAAGTGCGTGATTGACCTTCTGACGAAGAGTCTATCGAAATAATAATTCGAGGGGCGCAGCCAACCATTGGAGCTTTGCTTAGCATCTAGCCTATTACAAACTTTGCATCCCTGATCAGAGTTGGCACTCGTGTTGAGAGCTCGCTAAATAGTGGAAGCTTCCCAACATTAGCAGCATTCGCAAAGCAGACCATAGCTACCGATGGAACTGGTAACAGCAACGGTGGTAACAATGGATCCAGCAAGAATGCTGTGGCATACGTAGGGGATCCTGTTATGCCAGCCAATGTGGTAAGCTCGCCAGCTCAAAATTAGGTTGTTTACTCTCCTGCACATAGAGCACCACGCACATTACAAATCACAACCACCGCCGAGCCAGTCTACCGGCCCGCATCGGCAAGGCAATGGCACTGGCAGGGATCAAGGTGACTCCCACGACCGGAGAGAGATTACACTCCTCTGGTAGAGCCACTGAGTGTCATATTTCCTAAGGTAGCGTCACTACTGAAGCTTTCGGAAATCCACCCACCACTAAACCCACTTCCACGGTGGTATAAAGCGGATCTATATTGCAGTTACCATAGAGCCGCGGGGCACTCTATGGATAACAACTTCACACTCCGAGGAGCAATTCAGGACTTAATTGGCCAGAAGGTCATTGCAATTAACACAAAGGAGGTAGACTCCAGGCCCGCAGCACAGACACCACATTCATCGGCATCCACGTCTAGCAACATAAACCACCAGCCTTTGCCTGAGCATGTGCCAGGAACCTCGGGAGTCTATTTCCTTTCTTTGGATGAGGTTGAATCTTTTGATCCTTCTCTCCTCATCCATGATGTTTCAAAACTGTTCTCCTATCAGCTAAGTCAATCCTTCATTGAAGCTACGAGCTCTGTAGTCAACATGATCTAGTTAGCTGCCCGACGAAGGCACATGACTACCAGACCTACCATTTAATCCACCCCACCAACAATTAGCCTACTAGCCAAACCGAGGCATGACCTAACCCACCAAGTGCCAACACCTACTCTGCCAGTTTCAGCCCCAGTGGAATTAAGGTCCCATGCTCTTGTGGTCATCAATTTGACACAGGATACTCACCGCATGCATTATAGCTATACCGTAGAAATGTGTGCTGAGGTAACGCGGTGGGGAAGGGTATATAAGGCCATGATCTCAGCAAACAAAACCAGTCAGCCTGTGACTTCATCCACTCAAGCAAGAACCAATCCAATCCCTGATGAGATAGTCACAAGAGCTAACCCCACTCCCAAAGTTGACCCACAGGTAGCCGATATTACTGCCCAATTGAAAAAGGTCAAAGTAGACATATCCATCTGGGATTTAATCCATACTTCAGTCGAGCATAGAGAGGCATTTCTTCGGGTCATTCAAGCTGCCCAAGTTTCCTCAACCATACAACCTTCAGCCCTGGAGAACATGGTAGGGATGATAGCTGTGCCAGAGGTCATTTCTTTCTCTCGGTTCCGAGCTTCCTCCAGTAGGGACTAGTCATAACCAACCCCTATTCATCACAGTGCAATACCAAAATTTCTACATTCCTCTCACTCTGGTAGATAATGGCGTCGAGTTCAATGTAGTGAAAGGATTGAACCGCAAGTTTGGTCGGCTTTAAATCAGAGGACACTACTCCTGTAGTGAAAGGATTGACGGCTTTCGACAACATGCATATTGATGCCTTAGGGATCTTGATCATTCCCTTAGTCATTGGTC
The DNA here is from genome assembly GCA_024699735.1 of Posidonia australis. Lineage (NCBI taxonomy): Eukaryota > Viridiplantae > Streptophyta > Magnoliopsida > Alismatales > Posidoniaceae > Posidonia > Posidonia australis. Next base: position 7,011 of record JAMKQA010007839.1, on the reverse strand, counting down.
CTGCTCGTTCTGAGGTCGAGTTCAATGTCGTTGACCTCGAATCCTCTTTCAATATTCTGTTTGGGCGCTCTTTGCTTCACAAGCATCAGGTTATCCCCTCGACCCTTCACCATATGATTAAGTTCTACTGGAACAACGACGTCGTTGTGATGGCGGAAAATCTTGAAATGGAGAAGGTTGAAGCAGTCTCTTCAGTCTCGCTCCATACTGTCCATTTTGACTCCAGACCTTCTGATGTGCTCTACCGTGTCGATCATTCTGAACTGGTCAATTTTATAGGGAAAACCCATTTTGACTCCAGACCTTCTGATGTGATTTTAAAATCTTTTAGGGCTCAGAATGCAAATCTCATAGGGAAAACTCATTTTAAAATGTTCTGGGACCCAATGCATATGTTCAGGACTTAAGTGCAAAGAAAAACATGATGTCAAGGACCTAAATGTGAGAAAACATGTATGAATGCAACAGAGATGAAAACTAAAAACCTGGAGGACACCAAATGCAATTCTTACAGAAACCAATAAAGAAAAGAATGTTATTTAAAATCATAAGCGCATAAATATAAAAACAAAAAACCTTGATGAAATGATATAAGGACCTAAGAATAAAATGCTAAAACTAACTGGATTTAAACTAAAAACCTACCCTTCGAAGTTCACTAGAGGATTGTCGATGTTCTCACTCTAGCACGACCTCCGGCAACGACCTAGCGGCAATGCAGCAGTTGGAGGGCTCCAGCAATGGCCTAGGAAACTGAGGAGCATGACGACGGAGCTATCTAAAGCAGTGGGCAGGATTGGGGAGGCCTGAGATGCCCGCCCCACCTCTAGCTCCAGCGTGGTGGCCTTTCGGTGCTGGGGAAGATGACGGCGAGGTGGCAGCAGCGCTCCTACGATGGCTAGGCTCTAGCGAAGGACGAAGGAGCATCGGGGTGGCATCAGGAGGTTCCTAGTAGTGACGGCGAGGTCCAGGGAGGTTTGATTTGCTCCCCCCACCTCTGGCACTGGAGATGACGATGATAGATATACAGGTGGTGCTCTAGGCTCTGGAATGATGGCACGACGGCTTCGAGAGGTTTGTGGTAGTGCAATGGAGCATCAGAAGGTAGTCAAGAGCGACGAAAGCATCTAGAGTGCACCATGGGTCTCGATGGCGGTGGTCGGCGGTCAACAGAGCAACGACAGTACACTCAGGCACGGGAGGCCTGAAGGACCACTCCTGAGTGTTGGGAACTTAGGGAGGAGGACGATGGAGAAAAGGGAGAGGCGCATGGGGCCTCCCTTGGACAAAGAGGCTTGAGGCCTTGCTGGTGGTGGTGAACCCACCACTGAAGGCAAAAGCGACAGCAAATAGATGGGCTAATCCTCACGAAGTCCTATCCGGATGACCTAGTAGGGTCCTACTGCACTGAAGGAGCATGATTCAAAAAGAATAGGAAGAATTACTTGAGGATGAGCTGGTTGTCTGCTCGATACCGGTAGTAGTGCTCCGGTCGATCACTCTGGCTGTGGTGGTTCAGGGGATTCTAAGGCTGAAAAAGGGCTGGAGGAGGTGGCTTGGATGTGGGCTAGATGGCTAGGTTGGCTAGGCCTCGAGGGTGGTTCCTTTTTCTGTCGATTTGAAGCACTAGAGGGGATTGGAAGAGGAGGGCACCGGAGAGTGTTGGGAAAAAGGATTGTAATGGGGGGAAGACTGGCTATCACGATTGGGTTCGTAGGGATCTTGGCTTGCGTAGGAAAGGAGAGATGGGGAGAGTGGATGCGGGGAAGAAGATGGGGAACTGGTGCTTTAGTTTTCCATTTCCTAAGTTTTCTGGTTAATGAATGTAATGGGTGTTGTAGGCTGGTTAGGGCCTGGTAAATGGGCCTTTGATTTGGTTTTTTTTGTTTTAGGTTTTAGGGTATTAGATTTAGGTGTTTTTAGGGTTTTGTGATTTTAATTTTTATTTTGGTGATTCAGGATTAATGACTTGTGGTTTAAATCTGATTTTAGGTCTTAAGTTCTCGTGATTTAAATTATGGTTTTAATTTAGATTTTTGGGTTTTAATTTTAATTTTGATTATGTGATTTTTGGATTTTGTTATTTTAGGGTTTTATGGCTTTAATTAGAATTTAGGGTTTTCTTGTTTCAAATTTGCTTTAGTGATTTAATTATGGCTTTTGGATTAGGGTTTTGTTTATCTTAGGTTTTTTTTTGAGATTTTAAGTTGAGTTTTTGGTGATTTAGGTTTTGGGTTTCATAATTTAATTAAATGATTTGGATTAGGGTTTTTTATTTTAATTAGGATTTTGGGTTTGGTTTTTGATTTGATTACTTTTAAATTTAGATTTAATTAATTTTTACTTGATTTAATTAGAGATTTAATTTAAATTTTGATTTATTGGTTTTACTAGGGATTTAATTTAGATTTAGATTTACTTTTTTTTGCTTGATTTTTGTATGAATTAGGGTTTCTTTTTAATTATATTCAATTTTAATGGATTTTATTGAAATTTGGTTGATTATGGTTTTAACTTAATTAATTTGGATTTTTAGTGGATTTTATTTAATTTTGGTTTTAATTGGGGTTTTGATTTGATTAATTTGGATTTTAAATGTTTTAAATGAGTTTTGTTTGGTTTTAATTTTGATTAATTCAGAATGGGCTTATGTGGGCCTGAATGGGCTTATGTGGGCTTGAACGGGTTTGTGGGTTTAGGGTTTTAGTGGAGTTAGGATTTAGGTAAAGGTGGTCGCAACCAGAGCATCATTCCATAGAAGCCTGCTATCAAGTGACTGCAAAATCGGAGTGTCTACAAATGTCCCTCCCTAAGCAAGGTCGAGGGAATTGAGACCGATGCTTAGGTTGACATGACACCCCACTTGAGTTAGCAGGAGAGTGATACTTGCTGTGATGCCGTGAATAATTTATTCAGTGGATGCATCGAAAAGTCATGACCCGTGGCCCATGCATGATGCTGATATAAGGATTGACCTTGATGTCGGGTGATGCATGAGGACGATGCTGACGACAAGTGGGTAGCCAATCAACCCACAAAGGGGCACACAAGGATTTCCCAACTCATGCCAAGGGGTGCCTGGAACAGACTACTGGGCTTGTCGCACGATAGGGGGACTTGGCGAATGACAGACCTTTCGGCACGAAAGGATGCATGGCAAGACATCAGACTTGCCGACCGAGGATAGACTGATGGCGGATGTCAAGCGGATAGTTTGGGGTTATCAGCCCACTGATGAGTTGACGGACTCATTGTCGGATAGTTAAAGTTATCAACCCACTCTTGACAATGTGACGGTTGTCAACCGAATAGTTTGGGGTATCAGCCTGCTCTAGACAATCTGACGGTTGTCAACCAGATAGTTTGGGGTATCATCCCGCTCCTAACAATGTGACAGTTGTCAACTGGTTAGTTTAGGGTATTAGCCCAGATGATGGGGATGACAGTGCATGTGAGGAATAAGCAAAGAGGTGACACCAAGATTAGTCTGTCTAGAGCAAATCTGAGATGGGACCAATCTAGACTCCATCCTGTAGTCTAGATGAAGATGGAGAAGTAGCCTTGGTCTTGTCTATCAGGATTAGAATTCTAAGGCAAGAGGGTGGCATCGAGATTCGTCCGTCCAGATCGAATCTAGGATAGGACCATCTAGACTCTGTCCGGTAGTCTAGAAGAAGATGAAAAAGGGTAGCCTCGAATCCATCTGTCAGTATTGGAATTCAAGGACAAATGGGTGGCACTGAGATTCATCCGTTTGGATCGAATCTAGGATGGGAGCATCTAGACTCCGTCCGATGGTTTAGAAGAAGATGAAAAAGGTAGCCTCAATTCCACCTGTCAGGATCGGAATTCAAAGGCAAGAGGTGACACTGAGATTCATCTGTCTGGATCGAATCTGGGATGGGACCATCTAGACTCCGTCTAGTAGTCTAAAAAAAGATGGAAGGGTAGCCTCAATTATGTTTGTCAGGATCGGAATTCAAAGGCAAGAAGTGGCACCAAGATTCGTCCGTCCATATTGAATCTGGGATGGGACCATCTAGACTCCGTCCATTCGTCTAGAAGAAGATAAAAAGGTAGCATCGATTCTGTCTGTTAGGATCAGAATTCAAAGGCAAGAAGTGGCACCGAGATTCGTCCGTCCAGATCGAATCTGGGATAGGACCATCTAGACTCTGTCTGATAGTCCAGAAGAAGATGAAAAAGGTAGCCTCGATTCCGTCTATCAGGATCGGAATTCAAAAGCAAGAAGTGGCACCAAGATTCGTCTATCTGGATCGAATCTGGGATGGGACCATCTAGACTCTGTCCGATATTCTAGAAGAAGATCAAAAAGGTAGCATCTATTCCGTCTGTTTGGATCGAAATTCAAAGCCAAGAAGTGGCACCGAGATTCGTCCGTCCGGATCGAATCTGGGATTGGACCATCTAGACTTGGTCTAGTAGTCTAGAAGATGATGAACAAGGTAGCCTCGATTTCATCTATTAGGATTGGAATTCTAAGGCATGAAATGGCGCCAAGATTCGTCCGTCCGAATCAAATCTGGGATGGGACCATCTAAATTTCGTTTGATAGTATAGAAGAAGATGAAAAAGGTAGCCTCGATTCTGTCTGTAAGGATCAGAATTCAATGGCAAAAACTGGCACCAAGACTTGTCCGCCTGGATCGAATCTGGGATAGGACCATCTAGACTCTATCCGATAGTCTAGAAGAAGATGAAAAAGGTAGCCTCGATTCTGTCTGTTGAGATCGGAATTCAAAGGCAAGAAGTGGCACCAAGATTCATCCATCCGGATTGAATCTAAGAGAGATACTGGGATCCCTTCTACCTAGTACAGAAGTCTATGACAGCTTCGTTTGTCCAGGCCTAGGCGCCAAATCAAAACAATATTCTCGACTATTTGCTGGGCGTACCCTAGTGCCAAGTCGACAGGCAAAAGACGCCAATAGTTTGAACTAGTCAAGCACATGTTGTAGCAATGGCAGTTCCAGCATCAAATCAACCATAAGCATCCAATCAAACAGATAAAAGTGTTTCAATGAAGCTACTACAGCAATCGAATACAATGCAGTGATTATATGTAACGACCCTCAAGTCACTACCACTAAACCTAGCAATAATTTTTATTATTTTATTATTTGTTTTATCTTTATTATTATCCAACAATTACACTAATGATGTAACTAAGGCTAAGTACTCTCAACAGGAAATAAAACTAGTAAACAACAGAAATAAACTAAACTATTACTCACTTGGATCCCTGATGTGTGGTGGCGTGACTCCTCCTATATGCACTAGTAACCAACAGCTACTATCCTGCACCTGCCAAAAACACACAGAACAAAGCACACGTGAGTGACCACACAACGGTCATCCAACACGCACCCCACCTATAACTCGGCAACCTATGCCGAGGGCAACTATGCACAGGCATCACACTTGGATGTCGAAAAACCAAAAGGGCAATCCATCGATGCCCAGCACACAAGCACTAGCATCCTTCTAAGATGCCACAACACTAAACCTGGCAATCTACCACGGCCCAGTAAGCTACAAAATCACAAAACCATGCCTTTAATACCATTTTTTTTCTTTTCCGTTGCAAAACCATGCATGCACTTTCAAAAACCTTTTATGCATGCCCGAGAAAGCTACTCTCGCCATCTCAAGCCCAAAACAACACCAAAAGCACAACTACAGAGACTCTGCTCTGGACCGAAGCACACACTAAGCCACGGAGCCTCTGTTCCCACAACAACGGAGCCACTGCATTCAAACACTGCACCTCAATAGACACCAAAACCATAGCCTCCTCTAGGCTTAGAGCCTGATTTTCCAAACCAAGACTCTACACAAACACAAGCACAAACAATGCGTCGAACTGCCTAGTGCCAAGCAGACAACATTGGCCACAAGCAGTCCACTGAGGAGCGACCACAGTGTATGCACTGCCACGACGTGCCACCCTGTGCAGGAGCCACGTCGTCTCGCGATTCTCCCGCCTAGAGAACCCTCAACAAAGTCAACCCCTCCATGGGAACGTAGTCCTGTCTCTTAGGACGCTACCAGCTACGGGGTACGCATCCCACCCTCACTAGCTACCATAGCGTACACCTCCTCATGGTGCCCTCCACATGGTGCTCAGGAAGGAGTCTCATACCTCCACACCTGACAACACCCGAGCCTCAGTGCTCACAGCGGCAGTAGGAGTATCATACCTCCCTGTCATGCCACGAAACACCTCAACCCGTGGACCACTACCCTAGCCTCGAAACGACAGTCAAGGAGTATCATACCTCCAAGACCCGATGAATCTCTGCCACAGGTATCTCGGCCCCCAACTGAAATAGAAAACACCGGAAAACTCTTTCCAAAACCACTTTCAAATTTGTACTTTTCTCTTTCCAAAACTTTCTTTTGGGAGAACCCTTCTCAAAAACCATTAAATGTCCTTTAATGCTCAAGCAATATTGTGCCCAACAGCAGCAAGGAAACCAAAGGCTGAGAAACCACAAACAAGACACAGCCTCGACAGCTCTCCTGTCTGGCCCAGGCGAAAGACCTTGGGAGCGTCTGGGTTCACGAGCACTACACTCAACCTACAACCACAACCCAAGAAAACACCAAAAGCAAAGCAAACACAACCAGATCTCACATGCTCTGGCACCAAGTGTAAGACACCTACTGGCTTGTGTCCCTCGGGAGCACAACTAGATCGGCTCAAACACCCGGAACAATGCCATTGAATACTCCATTTAGTGCACCGCACACAAAACCACACAAATACTAGACCTAGGGACACTATCATTATCCCTAAAGTCCAATTGAAACCATCTGGGGAAAGAATCTACTATTTATAAATCATTTCATCTTTTATTCTACCGATACCCTAGGGGAAATCTTGCTAATTCATTTTTAGGCAAACCCAAAACCATTCTAATGATTATCCTAATCATTTATGCGATTATGTTTATCCCCCCAAGACTAATATATATATATATATATATA
>JAMKQA010007837.1:0-11104 GCA_024699735.1 Posidonia australis | reverse complement strand
TTTTGCATGATTTTTCATGTTTTGGTTTTCCTTGTCTTCCATAATAGATTAGGTGGCGACTCCGTTTTATTTTGCTTTTTCGACGTGATTTTGCCGACCGATTTCGCATTCATTTGCGGAATCTCCTCGCCGGCATGGTTACACTTACCGATTGGAGGATATGGCAAGTTTCGGACTTACCGACCGAAAGATGGCAAGTTGACAGAAGCCTACTGGATAGTTTGGGATATCAGTCCAAAGAAGACGCATCTCTGGGTTCTGTTTTTTCTGAAGTGAGAATCCAAAGGAAAATGACTTCATCCATCTTGGAGTGAAGTCAAGGAGAAATGTCTTTGAATTCCGTCCTCTCGGACGTAAATCAGGGAGACGAGGAATAAGGATCATCCAGACTTCATCTAAAGCTTAGAAGGAGATGGAATCTAGACTCGCCCAGTTGAGGCAAGTCAAACACAAGGGATATGCGGAACCTGTCAACTGAGCTTAGGTCAGTGACAGACTCCTAGGCAGGATGATAACATAGAAGGAGGACGATACCGAAAGGTAGCTAGCATGCCCCTGGTATCAAGAAATGACAATAAAATTGTGAAGGGTGTAGAGGGCAAATCGAGGGATATTTGGGTAAAGCCAACATCCTCGATATCGAGACGAACTACCACAAAAGTTTTGGAAGACAAGGATGTAGGGGTCCTGACCAACTATTTAGCCAAAAGGGTTTGCCAGGGAGACCTTATTCACAAGTACCAGTGCACCCTAGATCATCGCCGCTGTGTAGGATATCAGTTGAGACAGCTGGGGATTAGTTGTTTGTGTGCAATGTCGTCGTGAATTCAGAGTGTTTGTGACATGCCAACAATGCTCCAGATCTAATGCTTGACTCATTGCAGTGTCCTACTGTAGTTGTCGCTTTGTAGGAATTATTATGTAATGAATGCCATTTCTCTAAAAGCATGTGCACCTCACCATCATTCTGAAGATATAATTTGTACTAAGCATTCTCAGAACAGTCCTCCCACAAAGCAGCTTACATGTGCTTGGTCGAAGACTCTGATTCAATTACATAGTAAGTTGGTATTCTGTCAAGCACCTGATATGTGACTTTTGACCAAAGAGTAGCTGACATGCCCCTGGTTGAAGACCCTGGTTCACTTACATATTAAGTTGGTGTTCTGTCGGGCAGCTGATATGTGACTTTTGACCAAAAAGTAGCTAACATGCCCTTGGTCGAAGACTCTAGTTCAGTTACATAGTAAGTTGGTGTTCTGTTAGGCACCTATTATGTAACTTTTGACCAAAGAGCAGCTGACATGCCCTTGGTATCGAACTGGCTGGACATCACTCGAGAGTATGGAGTCTTGGAAGCTAGACTATAACAATAGAAGCACCTTGAACCATTAGAGTAATTGAGACTGTCACTAGTCAAAGCAAGTGATACATTCATCTAGTGACTAGAAGAATGCATACCCGATTACTGTCCTGTATTGTACACGGAAGACAAAAGGAATTGTGGTCACTTTACATAAACCTTTGATTGAGATTGCAGCCTACCTACGATTGGTATGTCTAGGCTATGTTCTGCTCAACCATGGTGTTTTAATAGTTTTGTATTTGGTCGTGCTATCGTAGGGCATTCTCGTGATTATATTTGCAAAATTATGGATTGCTGCGTGGAGATCACAGTCACGCTGTTCTCTCCACCAATCATCTGCATTTAATCAGAGCTCAACTAATAGGTACCCCTGTTGTACATTTTAATCCAAAGAACAACAGAAATGCCCATGGTTAAAATTCTGGTCCAGTTATTACATTCTATGTGCAATGAATTGCCTGATGTATGTGTCTTGACCAAAGAACAACCAACCTGCCTTTGATGAACAGAATAGCAGATTGTGTGAGCCTGGCTAGAAAGCAGCTAACATGCCCCTAACATAAAAGGCGAACGATGCTCAATGAAAAAAAAAGGCAGATCAGAAGATACCAAGGCAACACAGATGCCCCTGGCATCGAGTTAGGCTGCTGCAGGAAGTGCTAGGCACCTCTTGGAGATGTAAAGACTTGAGGATTAGGCTGTGACTATAGGCACACTTTGATTCACTGAAGTGGTGGAGGCTAATTCTGGTTGAGGCTAGTGACACAACTGTTTACTGATTGGAGGCATGTATATTCATCCACTGTCCTGAGCTATACTCAGATGGTAGGATGAAATGTGATAAATCGTAGTCTGCCTCAGGTTGGCATGCCAAGGCTATTCTTTGTTCTGCTGCTTATTGTGTCATTGTGTTTTGATTGTAAACCTGTACTTGGTTGTGTTGTCATCAGGCATTCCCTAGATAATGTTTATCACACCTGAATTGCCACAGAGGAGTCGCAGTCATGCTGTTGATTCTACAAGTCCATGTAGCTCGTGCACTAATTGGTGTCCTTACTGTATATGCACTTTGACAAATGAGTAGCCGAAATGCTCTTGGTTTAGGCATTAGAGGTTGTGACCAATTAAAGCAACTGACATGCACTTGGTCGAAATACTGGCTCAGTGTGTCTAACCATAGGACAACTGAGATGCTCCTGGTTTGACATTAATGGCCTTAACCAATAAGAGTAGCTTGCATGCCCCTGGTTTAGGCAATGTCCTTCTGACCATTTTAGGCTAAAAGCAGCTAACATGCCCTCTGCTAAAAGGACCAGATTAGACTCTGTGATGCTTTAGAATGATGTTTGTGGGAAGAATGCATGAATGATGAATGATTTGTGGGATCTTATTAACGCCATCAGCATCAGAATGCTTATTGCTATGTATATAAGGAAATGGTAGCTCCCATCCTCATGAGTCTATATCCAAGTCCCTAGTCTTTTTGGTGGCTCTCTGGAAATGCGGTATTGTGTCTTGGGCTCTATTTCAAATCTCACAGGATCATATCCCTACTTTTTTATTTTATTTTCTTTATTCTTTCTCTCTCATAGGCGTGTGGGTTTATCCTATCCCTGGCTTGGAGGTAATAGGTACCTGGTCTATTGGTGGGGAATTGCTGCTATTTATAGGGTTGGCTAGGCCCTTTTGGAATATGCTTTCCAAGTATTCATTCGGACTCCTCTCTAAGATAAGTTGTAGGGATAATGCTACCCGACACGTCTCTCTCTTTAGGGCTGACTTCTATCTGCAACTTCTGTCTTCTAATTTTTTTATACCCTTTTGCAGATATATTTTTATTTTATCTCACACTCTCATTCTCACCCCTAACATTTTATCTCCCTCTTGGAGGTGTATGTTTCTCGAGCGGCTTAGATACTTCACTCAATTCACACTGAAAGGTGGCTTCCTCACTCTCTAGGTTACCTGGATAGTATCTACCTGAGGAGGTGCTATGCATTCTCAACACTGGCAAGCTTATTCCGCTTATCATCACCGGACTAAGATCTATGCATGTGATGATGATGATAGCTACTTGCCTATAGATGCGTGTGTTGAATGGGAGTTAGTTAAGCATGTGCTAAGATGCAAGGCTATATGGATGCAGCAAACATTGATATAATGAATGAATGCATGCATAGAGTAAGAGGACAATGTCGCAGAGCGAGGACATGAGGTTTATGATCACTGATAGTACTTCTTTAGGTAACATGAATTAACTAGCTCTAACTGTTCAATATGATCCATGTCCTTCAGGATTGCTGCTCCTCCAAAGAAGACCTGTTTGACTACAAACGGTCCTCGCCAGTTGGGTTTGAACTTGCCACAACCATCAGGGAGATGTATAGCTCGCAAGACCAGGTCCCCCGCAAGAAACTTCTAGGTTGGACCGTCTTTTAATAAGCTTTGGCCATTCGTTTCTGATTACATTGTGCATGATGCATAGCTTGTAATTTGTGCTCATCTCTCAAGTTCAGCTGGACAAAGCGGTCCTCAATCTACTCTGCTTCATCCAACTCTACTTCCTTCAAGACTCTGAGCGAGGGTATCTCCACCTCTATAGGCAGGATTGCTTCCATACCATAGACTAGAGAATATGGAGTTGCTCCAGTCCTTATTGCTGTTGTGTTATTGATACCATTGGGGTTCATAGTAACTCCTAGCAGTGCCATCGGAAATCGGAATCATGGTAGCTGTTATTAAAACTGCAACTGTCACTGAAAATCTTGAATCCGCTAGCGATATTAGGACTATATCTGCTATTGGAGCTAACATCTACTGTGACGGTTGTCTCCTACCAGATCCAGGGTATTTGCACGTGCTGGATCAGATTGGTGCATGGCAAACTGACAATCTTTTGGTTAGGCCCTCTACGGAGGAACAAGAACAAGAGTGGCACAAGTTAGTGTCGCCAGATAGAACTCGGGAAAAGATAGGAGGACGAACAAGGCTGATGAGGCCCGATGGATTCCCCGAGAAAGAATTGGGAGAAAGAAGATAAACCCCTGAAGTTCCAGCATCCTTGGAGCTTGCCAGCTCAGATAAGGTATGGCTGGCTTTTCTAGGGTGTGCACGTGCATGTGCAGTTATGGGTGCAAGTGTATGTGCTAGTGTGGGTGCTGCCTCCTATGGGTTGGCGACAATGTCTCCATTGTCAATCAAATCCTCGATAGCATTCCGAAGAGTGTAACACTTGTTTGTCGAATGTCCACGGGCCCGATAGAATTGGCAGAACAAGTTTGTCTTATACCACCTGGGAAACGAGTCTGGTGGTGGACGAACCTTCGGTAGCTACAGGAATGATGCAAATTTAGGAAAGATGTCGCTCAATGACTCCCCAAGTAGGGAGGGTAGCCACATCCCTTAAGGCGAGGTCGCCTCTGCCGTTGTTGCTGCCTTCACTGAGCTGACACAAAGCGATGTGTCGGCTCAACAGTGGTGTGTGGGTGTGTAATGCTTGCAGAACTAGATGCTGGTGAGGGTATAGACATAGATGTGGGTGCTGCATCTTGCGTGCTAGCGACAATAGTCCCACTGTCAATCAAAGTCTGAATGACATCCCACAGAGTGTGGCAATTATCAGTCGAATGCCCCGAGGCTCGATGATAATCTCAATATACACTCGTGTCGTACCATGGAGGAAGTGAAGTTGGTGGGGGACATGGATCAACGAGTCTCAAAAGCGACACAACCTGAGGAAAAACAATGCTCAGCAGCTCACCTAGTGGAGTGTAGCTACTTTTAACGCGATGATCTTGTTTCTGCTTAGGTTACTGTCCTTGCTGAACCAATGCGACGTGATGCACTGGCTTGACGGTGGAAAGTGTGTGTATAGTGTGTAGTGATGACCTATGTGTTGGGACCTGAACCTGATGTTGAGGTGGGTAGTGAGTATGCTGTGCTGTGTGTGGTGTTGAGCGCGAGAGCAATAGTTGTGGCACCGGTACGGCTTCGGGCGACGAACTCGGGAAATGTTGTATTCTCGCACAACTAATGGGTTGGTCCTTAAGTGACTGTGATGCATGCTGTGACAACTGTAGTTGTAGTGCAGGAAGTAGAGATAACACCCCCATCGCAGAGCAATGTGAAGCTGGGGTGATGGTATGGGCGATGGTGTAGTGGGGTGAGGCTGCAATGCTATGGTGGTCTACATTGGAACCATAGGGTCCGAAAGAGGACTCTTAATAGGATCAAGAGAAAGAGCCATGTGTTCAAGCCTCTGCGCCAAAATTCTCAAGCACCGAGCCTGCATGGCCGAAGACCCATCAAAGGATAGGTCAGAAGGCGAGAACGGAATAGGAGTGGTCCCTAAAACAGATGTAACCGCAGCTGGTTGTACTCCTAAAACAGGAGGGCCCAGGAGGTAGGGTGCAACTGGCAGAGCTTTTGGGACCCATGTGGTAGTCACCGCAATCGACTCGGTGACGAGCCTTAGATCGGCTTGTGTCTACCATTGTCCCAGAAAAGGAGGTAGGGATCCTCCATGATTCCCAAATCGGGACGCATGGTGGGAGGAAGAAGCAACCAAAGTGAGAGAAGGAGGATCCAAACGTGGGACCCTCTTCAAAACAATAACTGGAGGCTTGTGGGTTTGCGGGTCCATGGCTAGCTGCAAGTGGATATGGATGGAGCTATGGCAAAAGACAAATGCATGAGCTCTAAGACGAACTACTGTCAAAAGTGACCAATAGTTTGGGAAACGGCAAGAGAAAACAACCACGGGAGGCCGCCCGCAATGAAGACACCCGAGCTCCTATCTGAGGACCTCGCAATAAGTTACCTGTGGCGAACAGGTAAGAGAAACAGACATCAGAACTTGCACAAAAAAATAAAGACAAATGCAAGTTATTAAAGTGGCATGCAATGACACACAATGCAGATGAATGTCCTAAAGTGCACTCTCTCACCATGCATGTCTCGCATGGGGTTGACTACACAGGACACACCCATGGGTTTAGGTTTTGACTCTAGTTAGAAAAGTAAGGTTCCCATTCTAAATCCTGGCCAAAGCGCTGGTAGTGAATGAGTCGTGTGTTGGTTGCCTCGACTCCTGCAGTAGCAAATTGCTATACCCTCTACTAACATCGACACGACCCTAGACATGGGGGGACAGAATGGCAACACGTCCTATGTCGAAGCAATAGAACGGGGAACTAGAACTGTCCTTCGTAGACTATGGGTGGATACAAGAGAGGAGAAGATACATGTTTTCTAAAATGTTCATTCATGCACGTATGCTTGGCGTCCTTTACTTGCATTTTATTAAACCAAGTGGATTGTGAGCATTTGTCTCTAGTTATGCCTTATTATCTGCTTATCTGAATTTGTGTGTTTTATTTTAATCAAGAAGGGAGGCAAACATGTCTCTACTCTCCTAATCATGGCAAATACAAAAATGGAAGAAAACACACAATCATGAAATCCAAACACTCAACCTACAAGCGAAAGGCATGAGCATGGTATGTGCTAGTGTTGTGTTATCAAGTAGGTGAAAGAAGAAAGCAAGCATCATAACAAAAGGCATGAATTAAGTCATGTGCATGTGTGGTGATATAGCAATCGTGTAAAAGCACAAAAAGCATAAACAGTCAAATATGTACAAACAAGTACGACAAGCAAACAAACACAAGGCTTATAAAACAACACCAAGCAAGCAAGAAAATCAACAGGAAAGCAAAAATCTAGTTATGCTCAGTGAAGTCGCCAGTTCCTGTGACCATGTCGGTGGAACCCTACACGACTTTTCAGTGCGTGGAAACACACGAAGAATCCCGATATGGTCACGGCAAAGATGGTGAAACCCAGGGAGGAGACTCGACTCTTAAATACCTAAGAAGGATAAGAAAAGGATAAGGAAAAGGAGTCGTCACCTAGTCTTTTAAAGGAAAAAATGAGGAAAATCAAGATGCATATGAATGCAAGAAAATGATGCAAATGAATGCGTGTATGCTCTGTGTCTAATGGATGCAACAACTAGCCATTACGGGCCAGAGAAAGGTTAAGAATTCTTGTTACGCATGGGGAAGGTATTAGGCACCCCCATACGCCCGAAGAATTTGGTCTTTCAAGGTTAACCACTTGCTCATGATCTAGTGTGTGTATGCCTGTCTACTTCTAATGCACATGCCTAAGATGAATGCGAAAACATGAAAAATCTCCAAGAAAACAATGAATAAAAGAGAAATGATGAGGAAAATAATCCAAGGGACAATGGAGGCATTGAAAATGTCGCTTTAGTGTACGCCCTTGGGCGATGAGGAAAATCATGTAAAAATCGAAAATGTTTGGAAAGCGTCACACAATACAACAGAAACTAGGAAAATCCGAGAAAATCAAATAAGAGAAAATAATCCTCATTTGGATCCATGTCAGCATTGTTAAGCCTGTTAATGTATGTCCTCAAGCGATGACAATCCAAATCAATTCAAAACCATGAAACTTAGAAGAAATCCAGAAAACAATGTGAAGACTAAGTTTGAAATGAGCTTGAAATGTGTGTGCAAGGAACAAGAAGATATGCATGAGAATATATATATGAAAATGAGTATCAAGATGTACAAATGAATGCATGGATGAAATATGTTAAGTTTCCAAGGACCTCTGTGAAAAAATTATATGTTTCTGGGTAAAGGCTAGGATACTCAAGGTTTAATCTACAAATGTGCTAAAGAACATATTTCTATGCAATTCTATGGAAGGTGGGGGTTAAATGTGCAAAACTGTGTATTTTAGGTAAAAATTGAGATTCCCAGGGTCTAATATGTAAATATGTCAGAAAAATATGTTTTAGTGCAATTTTAGAGAAATTCAAGGTTAAATGTGCAAATCTATGTGTTTTTGGGTGAAAATAGGAATTTCCCGGGTTTGATTTGTAAATGTGCCAGAAAAACATGTGTTCAGCACAATTCAAAAGAAATTTAGGGTTAAACGTGTAAATCAATGGACTAAAGGTGAAAGAAAACTAAATATGAGGGTTTCTGTTACAGATTAAGGACCTCAAAGTTTATGAAAAAGAGTGCAGGGGCTAATTTGAAAGTTTACCAAAACAAAACATTATTAAAGCGTTTCACAAACAAATGTAAGGATTAAGATGCAATATACAGGGACCTATATGCAAGAAAAGAAAAGAAGAAAGAGTTTTTAACAAGAAAATTTTAAAAAATAAAACAACGGTCGTCGACGATTGAACCTCGCCGACAACGACCGCCTGGGAAGCCATCCAGGGCTTCCCCAGCACCTGATCAAGCATCCAATCGTCTGATAAGCTAAAGGGTGGAAAAAGGAGAGGATCTGTCAACTCCGATCGAGCATTAGATGGCCATATTCCTCTCCCCACCTCACTCATCAGTGTCGTGATTCTGACGACGAGCCAAGAGAAGAAAGAGCGGTTGGAGGCAGTGGATTGGCGGCTCGATGCTCCTAGGAAGCGTCGGCGTGGATCAGGGATGCTGCCTTCAGGGTCGTCGCCGTCGCCGCTCGCCACCACTGGAGAAGAACAACGAGGGGCAAGGTCGTCCAGCTATTCCAACCAGTGGATGAAGCATCCGAGCCATTGGATCTCCTCCCCGCTGTCTCCTTCAACTCTTCCCCTCCTTAGATCGTCGATCGGTTGCTAGGAAAAGCCCTGATGGCTTCCCCTAGCCTTCGTCGCAAGTGATCTTCGAATCGTCGGTGGCAGCAATTGGTTTCTTTAGGTTTTAATGAAAACTTTTTATTTTTTTTTAGACATTACCTTTCGATCCAGAAATTTTGTGATTTAGTCCCTGTGTTTTCATGAAAATCTTCATTTCTTTTGTTTTTATTGTAAGAATTGCATGATCTTCACTGATTATTTTAGTTTTCATGTTTTGATACTGTAAATGTTTGTTTTCACACATTTAAGACCTTGAGATCATATTTTCTTAGCAACTAGGTCCTAAACATTTGCATCATGCACCTAGAGTTTTTAAGTTGAATTTTCCTTGTGAAATTTGCATTCTAAACCCTAAAAACTTCATAATCACACTGACCATCATCAAAGTCTAATTTTTATCACATCCAAGCCCTGTAATTTTGCATGTAGGCCCCTAGGTTCACAACATACAATCTTAGAGCACAGGAAATTTGCATCCAGACCCTTAGACTAATTTTAAATCCATCATTTAGGGTTTTAATTGTTTTCTCACATATTTTTGATATTTTCCACTTATTGCATTTCATATTTTGCACTTAATCATAGATTTCATTTAAAAATCATGTTTGCACTGTGAATTGATTTTTAGTTTCATATTTTAATCACATTTACACTTATGTGTGAATTTTGCACATTAGACCTTGAGTTTTCAAGAAATTACCAAGGTGTAATTTTCGCACATCTCAGTGCCACATTGTCATTTGATCCATCATCTGCATATTAAAATAGAAGTCATTGATTATAGTTTAATCTAGATTTTCACCTTTTTTGTGAATTTTACATTTCGGTCCTTGTACTTATCATTTATTGTGTTTACATCGTTTTATTGTTTTTAAAACTTTGTCCTTTGCATGTTTTCTTGCCAATAACACTTTCATGACATTTCGCATATATTTTGGCATATCTCAAACCATGCATCATCCCCATACATGCGTTTATTACATCTGGCCATCGAAATGACCAAATTGCCCCTATGCCACCAATTCATGCACATGCATCTTAGTTCTTGCATTAAGTCATGCATACCTTTGCCTAAGTCATTCCTCAACACTGTTTACACATTTAGGTACATATTCATGTATTTTGCATAGTTTTCATCACATTTGCATATTGTCCCATCCTTTTTGAACAAACCTGCATCCCATGTGCTTCTTTCGTGGATTTTCCTCATCCCGATTTCAGAATCCTTTGTCTGACATTTGATTTGATCCCTTTTATTCTGTATTCTTAGATTTTTTTTGATTTGAATTGGATTTCATTGCCTAAGGGCATACACTAACTGACCAAAAGGCCCACATTTGCACTGTAGACACCCCAATTTTGAGGTAATTTGGTAGCAAGCTCCTCCGGTTGATGTTTTGTTCGCAACCACCAAAACCCAAGCCCACACAGGTCCCAATCAGACCCACATTAGCCCACTTGACCTAGTAAAACACAAAAACCCATTAAAATCCACTTGAAAACAAATAAAACACTTAATCCAACTTAAAATCCATTAAAAAACAAATAAAACAATTAATCCAGCTAAAATCCCACAAAACCCTAATAAAAACCCTAATCAAACAAAATCCAATCAAATCCACTTAAAAATCAAACAAAAACCCTAACTTAAATAAAATCCAATCAAATCCACCTAAAAATCCAACAAAAACCCTAATTAAACAAAATCCAATCAAATCCACTTAAAAATCCAACAAAAATCCTTATCCATTTAGAACCCACTTAAATCAACTTAAAATTCAATAAACCTTAATTAATCAAATTTTTAAACCCTAATCAAGTGAAAAGAAATTAAAATCCATTAAATAAGACAAAAACCCTAATTCAAGCTTAATTCAAATTAAATCACTTAAAAACCCAAATAAATAATTAAACACCCTAATTAAAGTGAAAATCCATTGAAAACTTAATTAATAAATATTCAAAACCTTAATTAATCCAAAAACCCTAATTAAACCCAAAAAACCCAAATAAACATAAAAATCCTAATTAATAAATCCATAAACCCCAATTAATCCAAAAATCCC
>JAMKQA010007836.1:0-10447 GCA_024699735.1 Posidonia australis | reverse complement strand
AAACTTTCCTCGTAATATCGTCACTAAATTTACACGAGCTCACTGCGACGATATATCCTCGCAGTATTGATTTAACGAGTTACATAGCTACGATGATAATTATTCCTCGTTATGTCCTCGTTAAGCTTTGTAACGAGGATTTTGCGAGTAATTCGCGAAGACTTAGCGAGGATTATTGTCCTCACTAAATGTAGATTTTCTTGTAGTGTATGGATCAGTTTTTCATGCCACCAATTAGTTGATTTGAAAAAATATGAAGAAGTCAAGTATATTGTATTCACTTTTGTCAAACTTGGAATGTAATGCACGTTCATGTTCAAATGCATACTAAGAACAAATGCCAAATATTTAGTCAAACATTGGATGCACTAAGTTCAAATATTTGACTGAATACTTGGATTTAATAACTGGAAGGACGATACAATCTCTTAATATTTAGCGAGCATTTACTGAGGAATTAGAAGGATCTAGCGAGGACATTACGAGGAAAACTTTCCTCGTAAAATTGTAGCTAAATTTACACGAGCTCATTGCGAGGATTTATCCTCGCAGTATTGATTTAACGAGTTACATAGCTACGATGATAATTATTCCTCGTTATGTCCTCGTTAAGCTTTGTAACGAGGATTTTGCGAGGAATTCGCGAAGACTTAGCGAGGATTATTGTCCTCACTAAATGTAGATTTTCTTGTAGTGTATGGATCAGTTTTTCATGCCACCAATTAGTTGATTTCAAAAAAATATGAAGAAGTCAAGTATATTGTATTCACTTTTGTCAAACTTGGAATGTAATGAACGTTCAAGTTCAAATGCATACTAAGAACAAATGCCAAATATTTAGTCAAACATTGGATGCACTAAGTTCAAATATTCGACTGAATACTTGGATTTCAAAACAGGAACGACGATACAATCTCATGATATTTAGCGAGCAATTACCGAGGAGTTACACGGGTCTAGCGATGACATTACGAGGAAATATTTCCTCGTAATATCCTCGCTAAATTTACACGAGCACATTGCGAGGATATATCCTCGCAGTTTGATTTAACGAGTTACATAGCTACGAAGATAGTTATTCCTCATTATGTCCTCGTTAAGCTTTGTAACGAGGATTTTGCGTGGAATTCGCGAAGACTTAACGAGGAATATTGTCCTCACTAAATGTAGATTTTCTTGTACTGTATGTATCAGTATTTCATGCCAACAATTAGTTGATTTCAAAAAATATGAAGAAGTCATGTATATTGTATTCACTTTTGCCAAACTAGGAATGTAATGCACGTTGAAGTTCAAATGCATACAAAGAACAAATTCCAAATATTTAGTCAAACATTGGATGCACTAAGTTCAAATATTTGACTGAATACTTGGATTTTAAAACTGGAACGACGATTTAATCACATAATATTTAGCGAGCATTTGCCTTAGAATTACAAGGATCTAGCGAGCGCATTACGAGAAAATATTTCCTCGTAATATCCTCGCTAAATTCACACAGGCACATTGCGAGGATATAACCTCGTAGTATTGATTTAACGAGTCACATAGCTACGAAGATAATTATTCCTCGTTATGTCCTCGTTAAGCTTTGTAACGAGGATTTTGCGAGGAATTCGTGAAGACTTAGCGAGGAATATTGTCCTCACTAAATGTAGATTTTATTGTAGTATATGGATCAGTTTTTCATGCCACCAATTAGTTGATTTCAAAAAATATGAAGAAGTCAAGTATATTATATTCACTTTTGCCAAACTTGGAATGTAATGCATGTTGATGTTCAAATGCATACAAAGAACAAATGCCAATTATTTAGTCAAACATTGGATGCACTAAGTTCAAATATTTGACTGAATACTTGGATTTTAAAACTGGAACGACGATACGATCTCATGATATTTAGCGAGCATTTACCGAGGAATTACAAGGATCTAGCGATGACATTACGAGGAAATATTTCCTCGTAATATCCTCGCTAAATTTACACGAGCACATTGCGAGGATATATCCTCGTAGTATTGATTTAATGACTTACATAGCTACGAAGATAATTATTCCTCGTTACGTCCTCCTTAAGCTTTGTAACAAGGATTTTGCGAGGAATTCGCGAAGACATAGCGAGGATTATTGTCCTCACTAAATGTAGATTTTCTTATAGTGGATCAGTTTTTCATGCCACCAATTTGTTGATTTCAAAAAATATGAAGAGTTCATGTATATTGTATTCACTTTTGTCAAACTTGGAATGTAATGCACGTTCAAGTTCAAATGCATATAAAGAACAAATGGCAAATATTTAGTCAAACATTGGATGCACTAAGTTCAAATATTTGACTGAATACTTGGATTTAATAACTGGAACGACGATACAATCTCATGATATTTAGCGAGCATTTACTGAGGAATTACAGGGATCCAGCGAGGACATTACGAGGAAATATTTCCTCGTAATATCCTCGCTAAATTTACACGAGCACATTGCGAGGATATAACCTCGCAGTATTGATTTAACGAGTTACATTGCTACGAAGATAATTATTCCTCGTTATGTCCTCATTAATCTTTGTAACGAGGATTTCGCGAGGAATTCGCGAAGACTTAGTGAGGATTATTGTCCTCACTAAATGTAGATTTTCTTGTAGTGTATGGATCAGTTTTTCATCCCACCAATTAGTTGATTTCAAGAAATATGAAGAAGTCAAGTATGTCCTCGCTAGATCCTTGTAATTCCTCGGTAAATGGTTGCTAAATATCAGGAGATTGTATCGTCGTTCCAGTTTTAATATCCATGTATTCAGTTAAATATTTGAACTTAGTGCATCCAATGTTTGACTGAATATTTGGCATTTGTTCTTTGTATGCATTTGAACATGAACGTGCATTACATTCCAAGTTTGACAAAAGTGAATACAATATACTTGACTTCTTCATATTTTTTGAAATCTACTAATTGGTGGTATGAAAAACTGATCCATACACTACAAGAAAATCTACATTTAGTGAGGACAATAATCCTCGCTATGTCTTCACGAATTCCTCGCAAAATCTTCGTTGCAATGCTTAACGAGGACATAACGAGGAATAATTATCTTCGTAGCTATGTAACTCGTTAAATCAATACTGCGAGGATATATCCTCGAATGTGCTCGTGTAAATTTAGCGAGGATATTACGAGGAAATATTTCCTCGTAATGTCCTCGCTAGATCCTTGTAATTCCTAGGTAAATGCTCGCTAAATATCATGAGATAGTATCATCGTTCTAGTTTTAAAATCCAAGTATTCTGTCAAATATTTGAACTTAGTGCATCCAATGTTTGACTAAATATTTGGCATTTGTTCTTCGTATGCATTCAAACTTGAACCTGCATTACATTCCAAGTTTGACAAAAGTGATTACAATATACTTGACTTTTTCATATTTTTTGAAATCAACTAATTGGTGGCATGAAAAACTGATCCATACACTACAAGAAAATCTACATTTAGTGAGGACAATAATCCTCGCTAAGTCTTCGCGAATTTCTCGCAAAATCCTTGTTACAAACGAGGACATAACGAGGAATAATTATCTTCGTAGCTATGTAAGTCGTTAAATCAATACTGCGAGGATATATCCTCGCAATGTGCTCGTGTAAATTTAACGAGGATATTACGAGGAAATATTTCCTCGTAATGTCATCGCTAGATCCGTGTAATTCCTCAGTAAATGCTCGCTAAATATCATGAAATTGTATCGTCGTTCCATTTTTAAAATCCAAGTATTCAGTCAAATATTTGAACTTAGTGCATCCAATGTTTGACTAAATATTTGGCATTTGTTCTTTGTATGCATTTGAACTTCAACATGCATTACATTCCCTGTTTGGCAAAAGTGAATACAATATACTTGACTTCATCATATTTTTTGAAATCAACTAATTGGTGGCATGACAAACTGATCCATACACTACAAGAAAATCTACATTTAGTAAGGACAATATTCCTCGCTAAGTCTTCACGAATTCCTCGCAAAATCCTTGTTACAAAGCTTAACGAGGAATAATTATCTCCGTAGCTATGTAACTCGTTAAATCAATACTACGAGGTTATATCCTCGCAACGTGCCTGTGTGAATTTAGCGAGGATATTACGAGGAAATATTTCCTCGTAATGTCCTCGCTAGATCCTTGTAATTCCTTGGTAAATGCTCGTTAAATATTATGAGATTATATCGTCGTTCCAGTTTTAAAATCCAAGTATTTAGTCAAATATTTGAACTTAATGCATCCAATGTTTGACTAAATATTTGGCATTAGTTCTTTGTATGCATTTGATCTTCAACATGCATTACATTCCTAGTTTGGCAAAAGTGAATACAATATACTTGACTTCTTCATATTTTTTGAAATCAACTAAATGTTGGCATGAAAAACTGATCCATACACTACAAGAAAATCTACATTTAGTGAGGACAATATTCCTCGTTAAGTCTTCGCAAATTCCTCGCAAAATCCTCGTTACAAAGCTTAACGTGGACATAACGAGGAATAATTATCTTCGTAGCTATGTAACTCGTTAAATCAATACTGCGAGGATATATCCTCGCAATGTGCTCGTGTAAATTTAGCGAGGATATTACGAGGAAATATTTCCTCGTAATGTCATCGCTAGATCCGTGTAACTCCTCGGTAAATGCTCGCTAAATATCATGAGATTGTATCGTCATTCCAGTTTTAAAATCCAAGTTTTCAGTCAAATATTTGAACTTAGTGCATCCAATGTTTGACTAAATATTTGGCATTTGTTCTTTGTTTGCATTTGAACTTGAACGTGCATTACATTCCAAGTTTGACAAAAGTGTACTGTCCCCTTGACCGTTGACAAGGATCGACGGCGATCCAGGCTTCTCCGGCAACTCATCCAGTGGCTAGGGCTGCTCTGGTTCGTGCTGGATTGATGGTGCTCGAGCCAACTTGATGAATTCAGCATGGATGAATTAGTTTAGTGGCTACTTTGTGAGAAGAATGGGGAGAAGGAATGGATTGGTTGTTGGGTGCATTTGTCTTTGGAAGAAGAAGAAGAAGAAATAGGTTTGTGATTTTGGTGAAAAATCAGTGAGAAGAAAAATTTGAAAATAAAGAGGAGAAGATGTAGTGTTGGGTTGGAAAAGAAGAAGAAGCAAGTGGGCTGAGCTATTGTGGGCCTTTGTGGGCTTTGGGGCCAAGGTGGACTCAATCGGGTTTAATGAGCCTATGTAAGCCTTGTGGACCTCTATGGGCCTAATGGGTTTTGATGGGTTGAATGGGCCTCCATGGGCCTAATGGGTTTCAATTGGACTTCAAGGAGTTAAATGGGCCTTTAATGAGTTAAATGGGCCTGAATAGGCCCAAGTGGGCTCAATTGGGCTTTTAATGAGTGAGATGGGCCTAAATAGGTCTTGTGGGCCTCCACGGGCCCAGTTAGATTTTAATGGGCCTATATGGGCCCAAATGAATTAAATGAGCCCAAGTAGGTTAAATGGGCCAAAGTGGGCTCAGTTAGGGTTGAAACTCAACCACCACACCTCCATCCTACAAAATTGAGAAATTGGGGTGTCTATATATTTGTTTGTTCAGGCCGTGTTTGGGAAGTCAGAGGCTCGTGGAGAGCCTCATTTATCTATTGGGGCATAAGAGGAGCTGAAGTATGATATGTGCCTGTATGTGCCCTAGCATAAGGAGGTCAGGCAAAGATTACTCAATGAAGTGCATCGGTTTAATACACTATTCACCCTAGGAGTACGAAGATATACCAAGATCTGAAGCGGAACTTTTGGTAGCCTAGCATAAAGAGGGATGTTGTTGACCATGTGGCGAGGTGTACAACCTGCCAACTGGTCAAGGCAAAGCACCAGAGACCTGGAGGGACCTTGCAGTCATTGGATATTCTCATGTGGAAGTGAGAGCACATCTCTATGAACTTCGTGACTGGTTTGCCGCAAACTCAGAGGAAGAACAACACAGTATAGGTGATCGTGGATCGGCTAACCAAGCCTACTCACTTTCAAGCCATTCAAGTGAAGCTTTCGATGCACCATCTGGCAGAGTTGTATGTTTTCGAGGTGGTTCAGTTGCATGGTGTTCCAGTGTCCATCGTGTTGAACTAAGACACGATGTTCACCTCAAGGTTCTGGAGAACTCCACGAGAGGCCTTTGGCACAGTGCTCAACTATAGCACAACATTTCAGCCTCAATCAAATGGTTAGACAAAGAGGACTATCTAGATGTTGGAAGATATACTCAGAGCATGCGCCTTAGACTTTCAAGTGAGTCGGGAGGACCATCTACCATTGATCGAGTTCACCTACATTAATAGTTGTCACTCGAGCATCTGGATGGCGTCATACGAAGCTTTGTACGGTAGGTCATGCAGATCGCTGATTTGCTGGAGCAAGGTGAGCGAATGTCAGTTGATTGGTCCTGAACTTGTGCAGTTGTATGCAGACAAAGTAGATTTGATCCGTAGCAGGCTGTTGGCTGCACAGAGTCGGCAGAAGAGTTATGCCGATAAAAGGCAGAGACTACTAGAATTCCTAGTGGGAGACTACGTACTCTTGAAGGTGTTGTTGACCAAGGGTGTCATGAGATTCAGAAAGCATGGGAAGCTGAGCCCTCACTATATTGCCCAGTACCAAATTACCCATAGGATCGGTAAGGTTGCTTATCGGCTAGATCTACCACCAGAGATGTCGTTTATGGACGACGTGTTTCATGTCTCCATGCTAAGGAAGTGTCTAACTGATACATCTTATGTGATCCCAGTTCAGCTAGAGGGGCTCCAGGAAGATCTGTCCTTTGCGGAGGATGTCGTCTAGATTGTCGACCACAAGGAACAGGTGTTGCACAATAAAGTGATTCCGCTGGTCTTGGTGCGATGGCGACATCATGGAGCCAAGGAGGCCACGTGGGAACGTGAAGAAGCCATCCTAGCCTAGTGTCCGTACCTTTTTGCCTACTAGTGATTTCGAGGGCGAAATCTTCTTTTAAAGTGGTTAGGATGTTACACCTGTAAATTTATTTTGTAATTATTTACATTTTAATGAATTTATTCTAGATGGGTGTAACTGTTCCGAGACCCATTTGTGTGATTTTGTGGCTTCAAGCTTGGACTTCATGGATCAGCTTTTGTTTGCGTGTCCCTGTGCATGGTTGACACTGTGCTTGTGGCCCCATGTGTGGGTCCGTGTGGGGCCCGCGTTGTGGGTCGATTGTTGTGGCTGGTGGTTGTGTTGTGCAGGTGTGTGTGCATGGGTGGTAGTTAGGCATGCGCGTAACTACTTCTTCCTACGCGTATATAGGTTACAGCCACTCAAACATCAACGTACATTCCCATAAACACAAATAAGTCAAAATCCAAAGCACAACCACTGATATTCAATCTTATTATCAAAATACAGTGTCTCTGGTACAACCTAGGATATTACGGCAGCGTTCCACTATATGTCACTATGCTCGTTTGACATTTTTCCATCTTGGTCCTACACATGTAGATAGGGTTACAAAATGCTAAAATACCACATAGTACAGGGAACTAGAGAAAGATACAAGCACAACAAGGAGAATTGAACACACTTTAACCATAAACACCACTATGTGTTGCTATTTTTATATGAATTAACAATGAATAACTTATATTTTATGGGTGAAAGAAATGAGAGTTGTGCGACTCCTTTGTAAATAGAGTCTCATTCAGCCAACATTTCAATTGATCCTCCTGCAATTTTGCAAAAGGCTCCAATAGAACAATATAGGAGAAGAAAAGTCTTGCAAGCTGTTAATGATTTCATCTCTTTAAAGTGTGCCACTAAATCTTAATCTTACTCCATCTTCCCAAGGAACAGAGTAGGAGACAAATTAAGTTGTTGGATATGACAGAGCAATTGTTTTATCAAGTCAGATATCTACGTATTATGATGAAATGGTGCTCCCTAAAGGACTTGATCAACACATTGGTCAAATCACTAAGTACTCTTCAAAAAGAGATGATAAGAAAATAAAAGAGAAGCAAAGAAATAAGGAGAAAGTTCCTCTAGAAGAAATTAGGAAAAAGAGGAAACTCATGGCTTCTCCACCTACAAAAAAAAGGAAAATACACAAAAAAAGAGAAAGGTCCTCCAGAAATTGTAGATGTTGATTCATTGAAGGATTAATCATCTGAAAAATTGACTTCATCAAGCATCTTACATGTCCTTAGTTTAGAGGTAAATATCAATATTTTTCCAAATAAACTGTTTAGTTTTTATGTAGATTAAACTCGATGATAGAAAGGATTGCAAAAGGTATGATTCAAATAGTGATGAAGAAAGAGCACTAATAAACAAGCTTATAGTAGATCCATGTGAAACGTAAGCATTTTTGTTTTATTTACATATTTTTCAAATGAAAACTAACTCATTTATTTTATTTCAATGTCATTAGATGTTGCACAACCTTTCATACATCTCAAGATCTTAGTTGTATGGAAGTTCATCTTCATAATGTGCTTTATGATTTATTGATTGACAGTGAGGCAAGTATTCCTATTGTTATCGTATGAAACCTTGTATTTACCATATAATTTCTTTTGTTTAACATATGAATTCCTAAGGTTACCATAGGAATTCTTTTACTTACCATATGAATTCTACTATTTACCATATCAATTTTTCTACTTAACATATGAAATTCTTCTATTTACTATATTAATTCTACTATTTACCATATGAAAACCATCATAACTCTTTTATTTTATGATATGAATCTCTACAATTACCATAGGAATTCTCTACTTACCATATGAATACTTGGAATTCTTCTGTTTATCATATGAATTCTTTTGTTTACAATATGAATACCTATGGCTACCATACAAATACTTCTAATCACCATATGAATTCTACTATTTACTATTACCATATGAAATCTTATTTTTACTATATGAATACTTCATTTACCATATAAATTCTTACAGTTACCATAGGAATTGTTCTACTTACCAAATAAATTACTATAGTTACCATATGAATTCTTCTATTTACATATGAATCTGTTTACCATGTGAATTCCTACAATTACCATTGGAATTCTTCTACTTATCATATGAATTATTTTGGTTACCATATGAATTCTTCTATTTACTATATGATTTCTATATGTTACTATAGGAATTTTTCTACTTACCACATAAATTGCTAAAGTTACAATATGAACTCTTCTATTTTACCATATGAATTCTTTTGTTTACCATATCAATTCCTACGATTACCATATGAATTCTTTCAATTACCATAAGAATTCTTCTACTTACCTTATGAACACCTACAGTTACCGTAGGAATTCTTCTAGTTACTATATAAATTCCTATGGTTACCATATAAAATGTTACTATTATTTCTGTTGGAAATCTTATTTTAGTAATGAATTAAATGTATTGATGTAACGCCCCCATTACACTACATATGAGTACCAATTCTATCCAATAATAATAATTTAGAAAGATTAACTAATGAACAAAAGGAGACTCCAACTAACTACAACCCAAAACCTATATGCGGCAAGTAGCTCTAATCTACGTGCATTAAAGTTGAACTGTACCTCTAATCTGCACCTGAAAACAAAAACATCAAATAAAGCACATGAGTAACCTTAGAATCACCTAGTACATGCCCACTAGGAAAAACTATGAAAAACCTTTTTAAAACATGCAATTTACTGTTTAAAACCATCTTTCAAACATTTTTTATTATAGAAAATATTTCTAGAAAATTAAAACCACGATTTCCATTAATCAATCATCATTCTGAATGTTTCTTCCAAAACACAAGACCTACTCGTGGGACTCACCTATGGTACCAACATACGGGGCTTACCCACGAGCTCAGTTTATGCAGTAAAAACTCAAAGTAGAAAACACGACGCCAGATGTCACCCAAAGTGAGAGCCTCAAGCAGACCCACTTTCAGTGCCCCACATTCTTGTAAAGATACTTAAATCGAAGCATTCTAAGTCTACTACTATTTGGGACAAGTTTCAACAAAATCTGACTTAGAAATCTGAGATATAAAATTCTAAAGCCAAAGGTATCTTTAAAAGTTGTAGATCATACTCTAGATCAAATCTCTATAACTCCATCAAATTCAGTGGTGTCGCAATTTGAGGATGAAGAAAGAACGTTTGTAGAAGATGACTATGAAGATGGTGATGAAAATGAAAAAGAAGATAGTATTGACTATAGTGAAGAAAATTAATTATTTTGGTAAATATCTTCTTTAATTTACATTGTAAACTCCTTTTGCATTTGTATTCTATATTGATCTGTTATTTAATTTTGATATTTATCAACTAATGAAGAAAATATAGAAAACTAACAACTTAATTTCAATTCAGGTTCATCATGGCTTTCTTGTTGAGCATTGTCGTCGTTCTTGTGCTTGTAAGTATCATCAAGTAA
>JAMKQA010007835.1:0-11893 GCA_024699735.1 Posidonia australis | reverse complement strand
ACCAAAGACTTATAAGCCTTCATAGCTGAAATGACAAGCTTCGGCTCACCCTGACACCCACCTTGCACAAAGAAAGACTCATCCTCAGGAGACCCAAATTAAACTCTCCTCCGAGCACAGTCGATCAAAGCGGACTGTTGTGCCAACCAATCCATGCCGAGTATCACATCGTACTCCTACATGTCCATCACGATTAGGCTAGCGTCAAACTCTCTGCCATTTAGCATTAAGTCGACAGACTACAGATATCTTCATGCCAAACTGTGCTCCCCCAACAGGGTCACCACGCTAAGATGAAAGGCCAGTCTAGCTGGTCTCTCTCCCAACTCCTCCGCAAAAGACTCAAAGATAAAGGAGAAAGAACTCCCTGAGTCAAACAACACTTTGGCCATTCGGCTAGCTACAATAAAAGAACCTGATGGCCAAACAAAACAACACCACACATCCATTCAATCAGGCAGATGTCCAGATTACAAAGAGATTACAACATATCTCAAAGGGTTACAAAACCAACTATTCATCCTTACCTTCAACCGCATCTCCCGATGACCCAGTGCCTAGAGCTACAATGGTGAACACCCATCCCCTAGTCGGTTGCTGCGGTGCCCTTCCTACCTTCTTAGGCGATTCCAAAAAAGATCTCTGAACATGTCTCGCCTTCCCACAATTATAGCACACCACTGGAACTAAGGTCCACCTAGGTTGAGGACAATATGCAGTGATGTGGCCCACCTAACCACAGTTGAAGCACTAGTTCCCACTAGGAACATTGGACCTTGTCTGACTGAGGCCAGCTCCATTTCCCCTAGCAAAACTCCACCGGCCCACAGAGGAAACACTGGACCTCACCTTCTACTTCTTCTCAAGGCTACCCAAATTACTAGCACTTGGAGGACCAGAGAAAGAGAACTGGGAGGTAAAAGAAGACTTACCCTTCCCTTTGGGACGAGTCTCTAGGAACTTTTGATGCTCCGTCTCAAAGCGGTAAGCCATCCCAACCATGTCCTCCATAGTGTGGCACCTACAGCCCATCACCTTCACCCGTAGCCTTGGGTTCAAGTAGTCCAGAAACCTCTGCTCTCGCTCCTCCTCAGACTCATAGGCAGGAGCAAAGCACTCCAGCCGGGCGAACTCAGTCTCATACTCGAGCACCGACATCGTGCCCTGCTCCAGACTCTGGAAATCTCGATGAAGCTGCTCCTTCACATGAGCAGGAAAATACTTGTCATAGAAGGCCGCCTTGAAATCCTTCCACTGGATACTAATAGTGACTAAGTTCAGGAACTTCAACCTCCTCACCGACTTCCACCACCTATCTGCCTCACCATCTAGCAAGTAGGTCACCAGCCGCACCCAATGCTCCTCTAGGCACGCCATGCTCTCCAGCATCTTCACAACCTTCTCCAAGCAAGCCTCTCTCTCCTCAGTACTGACCTTACCCTTGAACGATGGTGGACGAAGCTTTGTGAACTGGTTGAGCCATGGGTCACCCGACGGCTCACTGGCACTACTCTTACTGAATGCGTGAGAGATCTTGTGTGCCAAACTCCTCAGTTATGCACGAACTGCCTTCCATCCACCTACATCCTCTCGGGACTCGGTCTCCACGACAAGGGGCCTTGCCCTTACGACCACTAGGAGGCATCCTGCTAGAGAAAGGCAAAGTACCTGCACCACGAACAAAGCAGCAACCAGAAAACCATGGTGAGAAATCAGGTGCAGACTCTACATGCATGCAAAACCTATGGAGTCTCTAGACCGAACACTTTAGGTGTAGTGCAACCTAGTGAACCTGGGGCTCTGATACCAGAAACTGTCATGCCCACATCTTCCACAATAATTTAAAACAAATTAAATTACGGAAAAATTAAAGCTAAACAGTAAATATCGAACTAGCAAGAACCTGTGTGTGTGGCTAGGAGACTCCAGACTATATGTACTACGCTAAATGCCTGCATACCTGCACTTGCAAACCAAAACACGAGGAACAACATATGAGTGACAAAAGTCACCCAATACGCACCCCAAGGAAAACCACGGAAAACAAAACTATAATCTATTTTCCGTTTAAATTCATTTCGCAAACTTTTTCTCAAAATCTCATAACCAGGCTCACACTAGCCAAAACCACAAACCGGGGCTCTACTAGGCCAAAGCCACAAGCAAATGTCCTCAATGGCCAAAACCACACATAGTGATTCAGGAAGCCCGACACCAGGCAACCAAACTCTAGCCACACGCAGTCCGTTGAGGAACGACCACAGAGTTCTGCATTGGCACGGTGATGGCCACCCTGTGCAGGAGCGTTCACCGTCCTACGATTCCCCTCTCTCAGGAGAACCCTCAAAAGCCAACCCCTCCCTAGGAAGGCTATCCTGTCTCTCAAGACGCTACCAGCTACGAGGCACATGTCCCACCCGCATTGGCCACCATAGGGTACGCCTCCTCATGACGTCCTCCACACACAATGCTCAAGAGGGAGTGTCATACCTCCACACTCGACGACACCCGAGCCTCAGTGATGACAGCAATAGTAGGAGTATCATACCTCCCCGTCATGCCACGAAACACCTTAACTCGCGGACCACAACCCTAGCCTTGAGACGACAATCAAGGCGTCTCTTACCTCTAAGACCCGACTCCCCTCAGCCTCAGGTATCTCGTCCCCCGACCTCAACCAAAGAGTCACGTCTGACCACCCGAGAATGTCGTCATATTCTCTCGTCCCGACGACACGGTCCCACACTATCTCAACCCGTACACAGAAAACTAGGAAAGCATTTTCCAAAATAGGCCAACTATTTCCTTGAAATCCATTTTCATATCTTTTGAAAATTCTTCCAAAACCTCGGCAAAGCGATGCTTCAGGTGTCCTAGGGGACCACCACTGACGGCCTACAGTTCCATCTTGTGGGGCAAAACACAGCAATCCAGAAAGCCCTCGGAAAACGCATTTTATAAGCATAATTGGGCCCAGATTCGGCATGCCAAAAGTCAGGTTCGGTATGTCAAAATCTTCTGATTCAGTCGACCGAGGTGATTCGGAAGGTCGAATCGACCAAAGGACCAACTGATAGAAAAACGGTATACCGAACGAAATCAGTATACCGGAATTCACTGATTCGGTATGCCATTTTCAATTTAGTATGCCGAATTCTGTGAAACCAGAAAATAGCCCAAACCCTACCATCCGAAATCACCCCAACTGGGACCTCCGATTGGACCCATTAAACAAACACCAAAAATCTTACATAAAATATAACTTGTAGACCCTCCAGTCTACTCCAAATTCCAACAAACAAAACTAAAATCCATTCGCCATGCATCATGATATAAAATCACAAAAGTAGAAGGGTCAAAAGGACCCAAAACGCACCAACCATCATAAATGCCAATAAATTCGCCATAAATGCACAATAAATTCTAGGAAAGTAAATTTATCTAGATTCCATGCAATCCTAGCATTTTCTACCAAGTTCATGCTCTCTATTACATGAAGTGGAGATGCGTACTTGAGAATGCACTTTGGCGATTCTCCTGTTGACTCCGGCGAACTCCGGCGACCACAGCCTCACCATGACCTCAGGGACACTCCTCCCAAGCTCGACGCACCACACAAACCACCGTAGCCTTTCCTCTTCCCTCTCTCTCTCTCTCTCGGTGCGTAACAAGGGGAGGAAATAGGGGAGACAAGGGGAAGGAGAAGGGGAAAGGACAAGTGGCGGAGAAGGAGGAGTGGGGAGGAAGGGAAAGAATGGTGGGGAAGGGAGAAGTGCGCGCTGGGGAGGAGAAGGAAAGAAGAAGAAAGAAGGAGAAGGCAGCGATGGACGGCGGAGGAGTGCGGTGCGGCTTATAAAGCCTACGCCCGTAGTAGCTGGGAACGTGCTCACCTGCACATCTCAGCCACCAGCACACTGCACGAGCAACAAACCACTCCGCCCAACCACCAGCCACAACCAACGACCCACGAACACGGGCCGCACGCCTGGGCCCCATACGCACAGTGCCACAATGCACAGTGCCAAACCACACATAGGGACCCCCAAACAGAAGCCAGCCCACGAGGCCCAAGCCTAAAAGCACAAAACCACACGATGGGCCTTGGAACAGTAACACCCGTACAGGAATAAAATTCATAAAATGTAAATAATTACAAAATTAATTTTATGGGTGTTACATAAGACCTCCTTAGGTAATCCCTGAGGCCGAGTCCCTTATCTTGACCCTCTCAGATAATCCTTGAGGCCAAGTCTCTCTTCCTAGTGGCAGCGTTTAGTCTCATATCCAAGTTTTGATTGTTGGTTCTTTTATCTAGCATGACTCCTTATTCTGCCCAATTTCTCGAGTGTTGGATCTTTTATCTAGCTCGACCCCTTATTCAGCTAAAATTCCTGAGTGTTAGATCTTTTATCCAACTTGATCCCTTATTCAGCTCAATTTCTCAAGTGTTGGATGTTTTATCTAGGTCGATCCCTTTACTTCTTATCCTTATTGGTCATAGTAAGTGTTGGATCTACTTACCCCTTCCAACGTTGTGGTAGCTTAGACTCACACCTAAGTGTTGGATTTTCTACTTCCTTTTAATTAGAAAACCCCCTGGGTCATGCCACATGGGAATATAGTCATGCCTTAAAGCTAGTTTCATTCTAAAACTACCGTTAAGGAGGGACAATATGTAGATATCCCATTTTGGCACTCTTCTATTTTTATTAAGCCTTACCACACCATAGCATGCTTCATACATCATTAGAAGCCTTTTTCTCAACTAATATACTCTCCAAAAGCTCATTTGCTAATCCAGGTCATTGGACACTGAGAATCTAATGTTCATGTTGATTGCGGGAATTCCAACGTTGATTGTCGAACGCCATTGTTGAACACCTGAAATCCTGCATTCTACACCTCTAGGTTAGTTCCCCTTCATTCCAACATTGGCACTATCCTATGGTAGCCAAAACTACAACATCCACATCTCCCTAAGCATCTCTAGGGCCAACGAAAGCTAACCGAGAGTAGCAATAACACCAATTCCATCATCCATGGAGTGGATGAATTAGATACAAACCAAAGGGACACATGTGAGGCGATGAAAGCCAACAAAATGCATTGCCTTCCAAAAATGGGTCATTTGCACCTAAATTATTTCATGATTTTGTATGAGTTTTGGCTTGTGGAATGTCGCTCCAAGGAAGAGGTAAGGAGAAGACTCCTGCTTTGAGCTCAGCAGCTGGTGAGGAGAGTAGATGGTGTGGGATGCTTGAGGAGTTGACAAGTGTGATGTGGGGAATGGCACAATTCTTTCAGAAGGGTAGTTTTGGAGGGTCAAAGGGTGACCCATGGTTGAACCAAGCCATCTGCACACTTCGACCTTCAATGGCAGAGATAGACCTAAGGAGTTTGAGGCTTGGCTGCTGTAGGTAGAAAAGATTCTGGAAATCATGCCATGCCCAAAAGAGAATTGGGTACAATTGGCTTCTTTCCTACTCCAGGGTGACACTGACCAATGGTGGAGAGCCACATGATGTCTAAAGTTCCCCAACTCTAAGGGACTTTCGAGGTGCCTTCTATGAGAAGCATTTCCTTGATCATGAAGGAGATAGGTTGGACTAGAAATTTAGAGGTTAATAGTAAGAGAACATGTCAGTGGCCGTGTACGTGGCTACCTTCTCTCGTCTCGAGCGATTTGCCCAAACCTTTGACTTAACGGAGCATAAAGCCAAGAGATTCATGGAAGAGTTGCAACTTGGATTGATGATGAAGGTCATGGGTTGTCGACGCCAAACCTTGCAGGCAATGGTGGATATGGCATCCCACTTTGAGGATGAATACAAGAGGTTCAAGGAGAGCTAGTCAAAAGGAAAGAGTAAGATGTTTGCCCCATTATCCTCTGTCTCTAGGGTGTCAAGCTCTGATAGTTTGGGGAACCTAGGAAAGAAAAGGAAGGAGTGCACTAGCCGATTACCTGTGGAAGGCATAGTTTTGCTAGGAGGAGTAGTGTTAGTATCAGTCAAGAAGGATCTAGTGGTGGTCCACATGAGGGGAGAACTTGTTTCCTTTGTGGTCAGGTGCGGCACTTGGTAGTAAGTGTCCTCATTAGTAGCAAGCATTGGGTAACATAATATGCCATAACTATGGAAAGCCAAGGCATATACTGAGCGGTTGTCCTGATCCATCAAAGAGAGATGGGGATGCACTATACCAACCCACCAGAGGACACATGTTTGCAATATCCACTCTAGATGCTGGACGTTCTGGGACATTGTGGAGGGTGAGGAACAATAGTTAACTGTATCTTGTAACTATGTGTATTTAGCATTTGCAATTAATGATAACTATTGTTTGTAGTTGTGGTATGTGTTGCCCTAAGCTATTTTCTGGTAGCAGATCAGATGGCTAAGGTGTTGTTCAGCTCAGGGAGTTCATTCTCCTTCATCTCTGAGTCTTTTGTAGTGAAGATTAGAGATAGGCTAGCCTTTTAACTTTTCATCCCAATGTGATGACTTTGCTGGGGGAGTACAATTTGGCATGAAAATATCTAGAGTCAGTTGGCATCAGGCTGGGTAATAGGAACTTCAAGACTAGTTTAATAGTAATGGACATGCAAGAATATAATGTCAAACTAGGCATGGATTGGTTGACGCAAAATTCAACAATGATTGACTATGCTAAGAAGAGGGTACTAGTTGAATGCCCAATGAAAGGTTTGTACTCTGTATAGGCAGTACAATTGGGTGAGCTAAAGCTTGTGATCTCCACTATGAAGGCTTATCGCTCTCTAGCAAAAGGTTGTGTAGGATACCTAGCCAATGTTATTGTATCATCCTCACCGATGCTAGGGGTACAAGATATTAAATTTGTTTGTGAGTACCCCGATGTCATCCTTCAGGAGTTTCCTAGAATATCACTGCACAAGGAGGTTGAGTTCCTAATCGATCTGGTGCCACGATTAGGTCTTATTTCATTGGCTCCATATAGAATGGCACCTGCAAAGCTACGACAACTCAAGAATCAGTTACAAGAGATGCTAGACAATGGATTCATTAGGCCAAGTGTGTCACATTGGGGTGCACCTATCTTATTCGTCAAGAAGAAGAATGATTCACTTCGTGTAACGACCTAGTTTTAGAAGTGATGCTTTGGCTAGATAATTAAGGTGAAATTCAGGTGTATTGGGCATTGGAGGCCCTAGTGCCCAATGTGGGACAAGTTCTAATTAGTGTCTTACACTTGGATAGTGGGTTTCTAGCCTGTTGGTGCTGTTTGGTTGTGTGGTTGTGCCAACCCTCGTGGGAGTTTTGTGGGTTTGTCCTGGCCGAGGAGGTTTGGTGGTGGGTTCTTGGTGGCATGAGTCACGTGAATGTGGGAAGTCACATGGTTGGGTCTCGTGTTGTGCTTCTTTCTTTTCTTTCTTTTCTTTTCTTTTTCTCTTTTCTCTCTCCTCCCACTTGCCTTTTGCCCCACGTGCCTATTTCTCTTCTTCTTCACCTCTTCCTCCGTCTTCTTCTTCCCTAGAATGCTAGAGAAACGAGGGGGAGGGAGATCAGAGAGAGGGAGACAAGAGAGGAGAAAGGGAGGAGAGATGAGGAAGGGAGATCAGAGAGAGAAAGAGAGAGAGAGAGAGAGAGTTTGGATTTGGGAGGAGTAGGGATTGCTGCTGTTGTGCCGCCACCGCACCCCCATCGCGGGGACGAGGAGAGGAGCTACTTGTGGTCGGAAATGAGGGAGGTGCGCCGTCGTTCGCCGTTCGTCGCCGTCGTGCCTTTGATGGAGGTACACACCCCTTAGGCTTCCTTTTAATTTCCAATTTGATGCCTAAGGGCATGATAGTGTGGACTGCATGTGTTTGGATGCTTGGAGTGGATTTGAGAATTTATGGTGATTTATTGTGCTATTTATGGTAATTTATGGTGGTTGTTTGTTTTGGGAGCTTTTTTACCTCTCTGTGCTTAGAAATTCATATGTCCTTGTGTGGTGAATGGATTTCAGTTTTAGTTGTTGCGTTTTGGAGTAGACTCGAGAGTCTACAACATAGATTTTATTGGAATTTTATGGTGTTTGTTTGGATGGTTTGCCCAAGGCTCCTAGTTGAGAGAATTTTTTGGTGTTCTAGTTCAGGCTCTGCCTAAAATCTGATAGTGTACTTGGGGGGCGAATCGTGTGCACAGCCGAGATGTGCGGGCTTGATAGGGGTTTTGGCCTCTGGTCTAAAGTCTGTCTACTTTCTAGCAGAGTTCCTGGGGAGTAGGCTATTCGCACGGCCTAGATGTGCAGATTGGCTAGGCCCATTTTGGGAGGTTTTGTCCCAAACTTTTGGGTAGTTGAGTGTTGTAGCTAGTGCTTTTACCATGTAGGTAATCCTAGAATGTAAATGATTAAGATAATCATTAAATTGGTGTAGGGTTTGCTTTAAACGAATTAGCAAGATTCCACCTAGGGTGTGGGTAGAATAAAAGATGAAATGATTTAGAAATAATAGGTTCTTTCCCCCAAATGGTTTAGACTAGACTTTAGGGATAATAATAGCATCATTAGGTCTAGAGCATGTGTGGTTTTGCATGTGGTGCACTGAATAGTGTATTTAGTGGCACTGTTTTGGGTGCTTGAGCTGATCTGGCTGTGTTTCCAAGGGACACGAGTCAGTAGGTGTCTTACACTTGGTGCCAGAGCTTATAGTTTTGGTTGTGTTTGCTTTGTTGTGGTGTCTTTTGGGTGGCTTTGACACTCAAAGGATGTTTTTGTTGATGTTTTCTTAGGTTGTGGTCATGGGTTGGGCATGGTGCTCGTGAACCTAGACACTTCCAAGATGTTTCACCTGGGTCTGACAAGAGAGCTATTGAGGCTGTGTTTTGTTTGTGGTTTCTCGACCTTTGGTTTCCGTGCCGTTACTGGGCACAGTGTTGCGTGAGTTTTAAAGGATATTTAGTGGCTTCAAAAAGGTTTTCCAAAAAGAGTGTTTTGGAAAGAGAAAAGTACAGATTTGGAAATGGTTTTAGAAACAGTTTTCTGATGCTTTCTGTTTGCGTTGGGGACCAATAGACTAAGGCGAGTGTTCGTCGAGCCTTGAAGGTATGACACTCCATGAATGTCGTTCGTGGGGCCAAAGTTGAGGTCCGTAGGTTGAGGTGTTTTGTGGCATGATGCAGAGGTATGATACTCCTACTGTCATTGTGATCATTGAGGCTTGGGTGTTGTCGGGTGTGGAGGTATGAGACTCCTTCCTGAGCACCGTGTGGGGAGCGTTGTGAGGAGGCGTATCCTGTGGTGGCCAGTGTAAGTGGGACATGTGCCCCATTGCTGGTAGCGTCTTGAGAGACAGGACTACCTTCCGAGGAGGGGTTGGCTTTGTAAGAGTTCTCCAAGTATGAAAATCGCAAGACGGTGATCACTCCTACACAGGGTGGCTTCACTGTGGTAGTGTAGACACCATGGTCACTCCTCGGTGGACTGCTTGTGGCTAGTGTTGTCTGCTTGGCACAAGGCAGTTCAACACATTGTTTGTGCTTGTGTTTGTGTGGAACCTTGGTTCATGAAATCAGGCTCTCGGCCTAGAGGAGGTCGTGGCTTTGGCGCCTGTTGAGGTGTATTGTTTTGGGAGTGGGTGGCTCCATAGTTTGGGAGCAAAGGCTCTGTGGTTTGGTGTTGTGCTTGGGTTTAAAAGGGACCATGTTGGGCAACGTAGAGTCTCTGTAGTTGTGCTTTTGTGTGGTTTTGGGCTTGAGATGGTGAGAGTAGCCTTCTCCGGTGTGCATAAAAGTTTTTAAAAGTGCATGCACATGATTTTGAAAAGGAAAAGAAAAGAATGGTTTTAATGGCATGGTTTTGTGATTTTGTGGCCTATCGGGCAGCAGTAGACATCTTGGTTTGATGTTGCGGCATTCTAAAGGGATGCTAGTGCTTGTACGCTGGGCATCGATATATTGCCCTTTGGGTTTGGCACCATCCAAGTGTGATGCCAGTGCTTGGTTGTCCTCAGCATAGGTTGTTGAGTTGTAGTTGGGGTGCATGCTAGGTGACCATTGAGTGGCCACTCACGTGTGCTTTGTTTTGTGTGTTTTGGCAGGTGTAGGATAGTAGCTGCTGGTTGCTAGTGCATATAGGAGGAGTTACGCCGCCATGCATCAAGGATCTAGATGAGTGTTAGTTTAGTTTTATTTCTGTTATTTAGTGGTTTTGTTTTATTGTTGAGAGCACTTAGCCTTAGTTGCATTATTAGTGTAATTGTTGGTCAATAACAAAGATAAAAATGATTAAAAATAGAAAATTGTAGCTAGGTTTAGTGGTAGGGACTTAAGGGTCGTTATAGTTGGTATCAGAGCTTAGGTCCACCTAGGAGCACTAGCCTAGTGATGTATGGTAGGATGACACCATTGAATTGCATATCATGCATTCCTGCACCTTGATTTTTATTGATTTTCTTGATTTTCTTTGCTTGTGGTGTTAAGGAGTGTCTTCAGCTTTAGCTTTTATTTGATGAGAATTTTATGCAAGAGACCATGAGGAATCTGGGAGTGACGGTCTGCATTCTCATTTGGAGATGGACATTGACTCCTTGTTGGAAGGATTCCTAGTAGTTGGATTTCTTGTGATCGTCGTTTTAGTAGGACTTCTTTGGAGATAACAGTTGGAAGCAGAGTGTGAAGCAGCATTTGCTCGTGTGGAGTGGTTCGCTAGGGTTCCTCAACTCCATGGATCGTGGTGTGGTGCTATCCATGAGTTTTGTGTGGGTTAAGCATTGTGATGCCTGTGGGTGTGGTGGTGGTTGTTTTCTGGGTAAGACTTTGTGCTGGCTGGCAAGGTGGGGGACCTTGCAGTGTGTGAGGCTAGACGAGTCGCGTTGCCTAGATGTTGCTCACATCTATTGTGAGTACTGGTCTGCTTGGTGTGCTACACCTACGAGGAGATAGGGCGTTTGTTGAAGAGTCTCCTTGTTCCTTTGAGGGGGTTAGGCAACCTCCTTCTATTGACCAGAGGACGTGTTCTTCCTTTAAGGGGGTTAGCCACCACCTAGTGCTAGGCAGTTTGGTGTTTTACTGTGGAGGGTAGGGTGCAGCAGTTGTCTGCCTCTAGTATATCCTCCATGGTTGTTGCTACTTCTTGGTTGTTTGTTTGTTTGTTGTGGTTTGCTTGTTTGTTTGTTTGCTACTTGTTCTTGCTAGTGTTTGTCATTGTTGGTAGTTTGTGGTTGTGGTTTGTCATCTATCTTGGGTTGTTGGTGTTGGTGTGGAAAGATGCCTACAGCTCTGTCCTCCTATTGTTGCATCTGGGTGAAGCGTGAGGCTTTCCGGATGTGTGGTTGTCGTTTTCTTTGTAGTCGATGCGGAGGATGCTTTAAGTTCATCCTCCTGTCATCTTTGGGTGACTCGGTGAGTTCCCAGATGTGTGTTGTTGTTTTGGATGACTCGGCAGATCCCCAGATGCGCATTGTTGTTGTTCTAAGTGACTTGATGGATCCCTAGATATCTGTTGTGGTCTATGGGTGACTCGATGGGTCCGTAGATGTGTGTTGTTGTTCTAAGTGACATGGTGGGTCCCCAGATGTCTCTTGTGGTCTCTAGGTGACTCGGCGGGTTCCTAGGAGTGTGTTGTTGTTTTGGGGTGGCTCAGGTGAGTACCCCAAGTCTGTGTTGTTCCTTCCAAACACTCTATCAGAGGATAAGGTATAAAGAGGGGTGGTGCGTGTAGAGTCGTGCATTGGTGTTATGTGGTTGTGTCGCACATGTTGGTTGGGGTTAGGCCATGGAGTGGCATAGCCTGGTGTGTTGCTTGTTGTGTGTTGTCTTGGGTATCTTGTCCGGATACCTATTTGGCTTGGTTGGTTGCGGCTCGGATGCCTTTGTGTCATTTGGGTGGTGGAGATTTATTTCTACGGCGTTTCCTTAGATGTCATGTTATT
>JAMKQA010007832.1:0-10053 GCA_024699735.1 Posidonia australis | reverse complement strand
CATGGGTTTTAGGTTTTGACTCTGGTCAGAAAGTAAGGTTCCCGTTCTAAATCCTGGCCAAAGCGCAGGCAGTGAACGAGTGGTGCGTTGGTGGCCTCGTCTCCTGCAGTAGCATGGAGCTGTACCCTCTACTAGCACCGACACGACCGTAGACAAAGGGGGACAAACTAGCAACACGCCCTATGCCAAAGCTATAGAACGGGCTACTAGAATTGTCCTTCGCGGACTGTGGGTGGACTCAGAGGAGAAGATGCATGCTTTCTAAAATGATCATTCATGCAATATGCTTTTGTGTCTTTTACTTGCGTTTTATTAAACCATGGGGAATTGTGAGCATTTGTCTCTAGGTATGCCTTATTAGTTGTTCGTCTGAGTTTATGTGTTTTATTTTAACCAGATAGGGAGGCAAACATATCTCTACTCTCCTAATCATGGTAAATTCAGATAAAGGGAAGAAAACACACAATCATGGCATCTAAAAAGTCAAACAACAAGCAAAAGGTCTGATCATGGCATGTGTTAGTGTAGTGCCCACAAGTAGGTGAATAAAAGCAAGTATTGACAAAAGAAGCATGAATTAAATCATGTGCATGTGCGGTGGCATAGCAATAGTGTAAGAAAGGCACAAAAAGGCATGTTTAATCAATTATGTACAAGCAAACAGAACAAGGAAACAAGCAACAGACCAAAGACCAGTAAGGAAACCAGAATGAAAGCTAAAATCCGGTTATCCCCAATGGAATCGCCAATTCCTGTGACCATGCCGGTGGAACCCTACATGGCTCTCCTTATCGAGTGCGTGGAAGCACACGAGGAGTCCCGATACGGTCACGGTGAAGATGGTGAATTTAGATAAGAAGACTAGACTCGGAAACACCAAGGAATGATGATAAAGGATAAGGAAAGGAGTCGCCACCATGCCTAATGGATGAAATCATGTATGCTCCATGCCTAATGGATGTAATGCACAAATTGATGCAGGCTAGAGAAAGGGTAAGGATTCTTGTTACGCATGGGGAAGCGGTTAGGCACCCCCATGCGCCCGAGAAACACGGTGTTTCTAGGTTTCCTACTTACTAAATGGTCTATTAGATGTGTGCTTGTCTATTCTAAATGCGTATGCTAAAGATGACTAGAAAACATGCCAAATCAAAGAGAAGAAATGAAATCAAGGGAAAAATTTAATCTGAGGGACAAATGTAGGCATTGAGAATGCCGCTTTACTATACACACGTGGGCGATGAGGAAAATCATGAAATTCGAGAAAAACACTCGGAATGCGTCTCATAAATAACCGGAAACTCAAAGAAATCTGAGAAAATCAAATTGGGAAAATAATCCTCATTCAGGGCAATGACGGCTTTGTTAAGCCTGTTAATGTACGCCCTCGAGCGATGGAAAACAAAATCAAGTCAAAAAATGCGAAAATCGGAAGAAATCAGGGAAACGAAGAGAAAACTAAGCTTGGAGTGAGCTAGGAATACGTGCACAATGTAAGGAAGAAAATATGATAAATTTTGCATGAAAAGGTGCGACAAAATATGCAAAATGCATGTGAGAGTGTAAAAATGAAAATTCCAGGGGCCTTTGTCCAAGAAACCCAAATTCAAAAAGTACATAGAAAAACACATTTCATGTACTTTTGAAGAAATCTGGGGTCAAACGTGCAAATCTGTGCATTCCTAGTCAAATTGAAGGTTCCTAGGGGTTAAAATGCAATTATGCCTCTAAAACATGTATTTAATGTAATTCTGTAAAAATTTAGGGTAAAATATGCAAGAAAAAGAATACAAGTTTGAAAATAGAAAGTTTCAGGGGCAATTCAGTAATTTTGCCCTAGAAAACATGCATTCAGTGTGAAATCTATAAAGTTCAAGGGCTAAAATGCAATTTAACCAGAGAAGCATGCATTCAGAATAATTTCGAAAAAGTTCAAGGGCCAAAATGCAATTTAACCAGAGAAACATGCTTTCAAAATAATTTCAGAAAAGTTCAAGGGCTAAAATGCAAATTAACTAGAGAAATATACATTCAGAAGAGTTTCAGAAATGTTCAGGGTTCTTTATGCAAAAATGTTGGATTAAAATGCATGAAAAGAAACTCTAGGGGTTTTTATCAAACTTTTAAACCTGGAAAACATTATTAAGAAAGCTCAGGGGGCACATTGCAATATTTTCAATTAAAACATTATTCAAACGATTTTAAAAAAATGTAAGGACTTAAATGTAAGAGAAAAGGACCTACTTGCAACAAAAAGGACCTATTTGTAAGAAAAAAGGACCTATCTAAAAGATAATAAAAGTTTCAGAAATTTTATTAAAAGAAAACTATTTTTATTTTTTTTTAAAAAGAAAAAGGATCGACGATCGCCCGCGATGGAACTCCGCCGGAGGGACACTCAGAGGCTATCCTATGGCATGATCTAATATGAGACCGCACGGGAAGCAAGAAGAGAAGGAGGGGAAGAGATCCAACGGTTTGGATCAGGGATTCAACGGCGGGAGTGGGCCTCCCACCTCCCTCGCCGTCGGGGTTGCTTCGGTGACGGCGTCGGAGAAGAAAGAAGCTCCAGAGGCTGCGACGCGGTGATCCAGGGCTCTAGATGGCTTTGGGACGTTGAGACGAGCATTTCCCCACCGTCAGGGACCAAAACGGAGGAAGATCGCGCAATGTTGAGTTCCACCTGTCGTCGCCATCGTCTTCTCCGGTGAGCAAGGTTGCAGGAGTGATCTAGGGTTCGTGGCTTGGCTTTGAAGGCTCCGGTGTGCTTGGGGCGTGTTGTGGAGGCTTTCTAGATGCTCGGAGAGGCACGACGGGGCTGGAGGCAAGCGTCTCTTCTCTGGTTCCAGTCGTCTTCTTCGGCGACGGTGACGTGGCGCGACTTTGGCGATCTTCTGGTGGAGGCGTCTGCAGTGACTGGAACGGGGTTTTGAAAGGTGGAGAAGTAAAAGGGAGGTCTAGGGAGGAGATCCTAATGCTCTGGGGCCAAGGTCGTGCCCTGGACCAGCACCCCCACCTAGGTTGTCGGAAAACGGCGCTGGCGAGGCCTAAAAGCTTGATTCCAGCCAGGGAAGACCTCTGGCTTGATTGGAATCACTCTGGGAAGATAGTGGGAAACCTAGGAAACTGTTTTTGACATGAATTGAAGTCAGAGAAGGGCGTACCTGGTCTGACAGTGTATTGGATGGTAGGTGCTCGCCGGAGGCCGCTGGAGATGGTCGAGAACTCTGGTTTCTCACTTCCATGAACCTTTTCTCTCTTCCTGGAACTCTCACTATCTCCTCCTCTCTTTCTCTCTCGCTTTTTTTCCTTCACACTACTGTCCCTTTTATAAGTGAAGCTCTGGTGGCTGTAACAACCTGTAACAGATTCAACAAAATCTTAACAACTAACCAACTCCGTAGCAAACTAAAATCTCCTAACAGACTAACCACTTGCAACAACCTTGCTATCCCCCATGCACCCCGCTGCCTGCCCAAGCATCGACAGCGATCGACAGTCGTGATGAGGGAACCAGCCAGGTTCGCATGCCTGGTGCGGTTGAATGGTGCGCTGGAGAGGTGCGCCTGTCTGGTGCGCTAGATAGGTTCGCCAAAGAGGTGCGCCAGACAGGTTTGCCTAATAGGTGAGCCTGTACGGCCCCAGATCACGGCTCAGATCATTGGCTGTTGGGTTTGGCATTCCTTGGCTTTAGGACTAAACCAAGGTTTGAGTTCA
Source organism: Posidonia australis (assembly GCA_024699735.1). Taxonomy (NCBI): domain Eukaryota; kingdom Viridiplantae; phylum Streptophyta; class Magnoliopsida; order Alismatales; family Posidoniaceae; genus Posidonia; species Posidonia australis. Next base: position 6,336 of record JAMKQA010007832.1, on the reverse strand, counting down.
TTTGTGATTAAAAGCCCAGCTACCACAACACCATCCTACAGACCTGCAAAATTGGGGTGTCTACAGAAGGTTTCGCAATAGTTGGACTTCTCGAGATCATGACTTGGTGGAACTGCTTGTGAGGGAGGTGGGAGCGGAGTGTGAAGTTGCATTTGCTCGTGTTGAGTGATTCGCTTGGGTTCCTCAACCTCGTAAAGTGTGGTGGTTGGTGCTATCAACAAGTTTGCGTGGTTGAAGCACCCTATTGTCGTTGGAGTGGTGGCAGTTGTTTTCTAGGTAAAGCTCAGTGCTGGCCCACTGGGTAGAAGACCTTACAGTGTGTGAGGTCAGGTTGCCTAGAGTTGTGCACATCTGTTGTATGTACTGGTTTGCTTGTTGTGCTATGACTACGAAGAGGCAGGGCATTTGCTGAGGATGTGCCTTGTTTCCTTTGAGGGGGTTAGGCACTGCATGTTTGCTAACCAGAGGATATATTTTTCCTTTAAGGGGGTTGGCCACCACCCAGCATTGGGTTGTTTGATGTCTTGTTGTGGAGAGCAAGGTGCAACAGTTGTCTACCTCTAGTGTACCCTCCATGGTTGTTGTTGCTTGTTATTCATTTCTCTATTGTTGTTTGCCTATTAGTTTGTCTACTTCCTATTCTTACTAGTGTTTGTCATTTGTTGGTAGTCTGTGGTTGTTGTCTGCCGTCCATCTGGGTTTTTGGTGTCGATGTGGGAGGATGCCTATAGCTCCATCCTCCTATTGTCACATCTAGGTGAAGCATGAGGCTTCCCAGATGTGTGTTGTTGTTGTTCTGAGTGACTCGGTGGGTCCCTAGATGTGTATTATTGCTCTAGGTGACTCGATTGATCCCCAAATGGTTATTGTGGTTTCTGGGTGACTTAGTGGGTCCCCAACTATCTGTTGCTGTTCCTGGGTGACTTGGTGGGTCCTCAAATGGTTGTGTTGTTTCTGGGTGACTTGGTGGGTCCCTAGATGTCTGTTGTTGTTTCTGGGTGACTTGGTGGGTCCCTAGATGTCTGTTGTTGTCTCTGGGTGACTCGATGGGTCCTTAGGTGTGGGTTGCTGTCTTGGGATGGCTCTGGTGAGTTCCCTAGTTTGTGTTGTTTCTTCCAGATACTCTGTTTAAGGATAAGGTTATCTACAAGGTGGTCTCGTGGAGTCGCACATTGGTGTTGTGTGATTGTGTCACACATTTTGTTTAGGGCTTGGGTGAGGAGTGGCATAGCCCAGTGTGTTGCTAGTTGTTTGTTGTTTAGGGTATCTTATTTGGATACCTAGTTGGCTTGGTTATTTGTGGCTCGAATGGCTTAGTGTTGTTTAGGTGGTAGAGATTTATTTCTCCAATGTTTCTCTTAGGGTGTCCTGTTGTTGATTTTCTTATTTGTTGGTGGGTCGAATGGCGTAGTGCTATTCAATCTATGGAGATCTTCTTCTCCTTCATTTTCTTCTAGGCTTTCTACGGTAGAGATGGGGTTAGTCAAGTAGAGTTGACTACTTGTCTCGTTTGGTGGCATCGTAGGTCAAGCTGTTGGGTGTAATCCCACATGTTATCCTCCGATCGATTGTTCCTAGTTCTAGTGAACTACTCTCAGGGACCTAGCACAGCATCTTCGAGATAGTGAAGGAATAGTTCATGTCGGTTTAGACACTTTTTTCTAGGAGTTTCATTTGATTGGAAATTCATTTGAGTTTGACTCTCGAGCGGTCCTTATCATTGGTGGTGGTGTTTCACTAGAAATAGTGACTATTGTGGCCTTGACTCTAGATTGTAGGATCTTTGACATGAGCTTTATGCTTGATAAGTGGTCTACATGTATTGTGGCAGTCTCACGTCTAGACTTGTAAGGCTGTCATAGTAGCAAGTCATGATGCTCACCAATATCCTTCTAGGTCAAGATAAGTTCTTGTTGTAGTGAGACAACGTGGTGATTTTTGATTCTTGCCAATTAAGGGAACTACAAGAGGAACTATCAACCAACATGTTTGGTGTTCGCCACAGTAGAGGTTGTACTCTAGATCTAGTAGAATGTCGATCTGGGAAGTAGTTACTGGAGACAGATAGCGTTTGATTAGCTAGTCTGTTTATGCACTCTAGATCCATGAAGAGTTTTGTTGTATCTCAGTAGCCAGACTTCTCTCGTACCTTGGATTAGAGGGGATTTTCCAAGGTAATGGGAGGTGTTACTCAGCTTGTGGTTTGGTGCATGGTGTTGTTCTGACGAGGATGAGCATTAGAGAAGCACAACAGACGCCAGTGGGAACTGACTACACCTAGTCAATCCTGTGGTTTGCTTGTCTCCAGAGGTGCTTAGGATGCTTTGTGACTTTGGAAGACACTATTTTGAAACCTTTGGCTGAAGAATTTTGTGCCTGGAAGAGACTTCACCCAAGATTTTAATGGTGTTTGGACTCAAGAGAGCTAAGTCCCCGATGTCACTCTGGACCAAATTGGGATGAAATGGCTCTGTGAAGCATAGATTTGTCCTGCACGTCGTAAGCTTTGGACAACACCATTGTGCTGTTGGCTGGGGCCGTGGATTTGACGTCCTAATTTAGTACCCTTCGTGTTTCACCTTGAGAATTTTGAGGGTGAAATTCCTTTAAGGTGGTTAGGATGTAACGACCTAGATTTGGAAGTGGTGTTTTGGCCAGATATTTTAATGGAGTTCTAGGTCGTTAGACGTTGGGACCCCTACACTCAGTGTGAAACGCAACTCTAGCAGCATTCTACGTTTGGATTAGTGGGTTCCTAGATTTTTGGTATTGTGTGGTTGTAGTGTTGTGCTGGCCCTCATGGAAGTTTTGAGGGTGTGCTCTATGCTCTGGTGGCGGATCTCAGTTTGCATGAATCACGTGGACATGAAAGGTCACATGGTTTGGTCTCGTGTTGTGGCTTTCTTCTCTTCCTTCTTTCTTTACTTTTTCCTTCCTTTCTTTCTCTCCTCCCAAACCCCACCCCCTTCCTCCTCTTCTTCTTCTTCTTATTCTCCTTCTTTGTCATGCAAGTGGCGGGAGAGAGAGACAGATGAGAGGGGTGAGACGAGAGGATGAGAGAAAGTGAGAGAAAGGGAGATTGCCAGAGAAGGAGAAGATGTTGCCATCACCGAGCTTGTTATGTTGTCGTTAGGTGGAGGACGAGGAGGAACTCGTGACCAAAGGAGGAGGTGCACCATTCATCTCGCATCGTCGTCGTCTTTGATGCCAGGTACAGACCTTGTAGGCTTCCTTTTGGTTTCTAATTTGATTCCTAGGGGCATGATAGTGTGCGGAAGATGGAAGATATTTTTATAGAATTTATTATGCATTTGTAGGCCATTTATGGCCGTATTTATTGTTTGGAGTGAATAGTGCTCCTATGAGGTTGTTTGGTGTTTTCTTGTGCCTCAGGCAATGGATCGTTGTGATCCTTGTTTTGGTTGGAAGATCTTGTCGAGATCTTCATTTTAATAAATTAATTGCGTGGTATGGTTGGTTGGTTGCAAGGTTAAGACATTGGGTCCCGTTTATGGGTCCACTAGGATTGCCTGGTTCGATATGCCAAATTATTTTGATATCTCGTTTTAGGCTTCCAGAATGTCTCCTTGATCCTTGGTTCAGTCAACCGAATTTATTTGGTCTACCATTCTGGGTCTTGGGTGTTGTGACCATGCTGGTGGAACCCTAGGCACGGTTCTCCACCTACTCCGGTGTGCGGAAACACATGAAGAGATCCGATACGGTCACGGCAAAAATGGTGAATCCGGAAGAAGAGAGAAGACTCAGAAACACCAAAGGGAAGATAAAAAGGATAAAGAAAGGAGTCGCCACCTAGTCTTTTAATGGAAAGACGAGGAAAACCAGAAAAACACAAAAAGGCAGAAAGCAAACAAGATGCAAAGATGCATGGTAATTCGTGCCTAATGGATAATTCAAGATGAATGCGGGCCAGAGAAAGGGTAAGGATTCTGGTTACACATGGGAAAGGGGTTAAGCACCCCCATGCGCCCGAGAAAACTCTGTCTTTCTAGGTTTCCTACTGTCAATGGTTTGTTAAATGCGTGCTTGCTTATTCTATATGCTCATGTATGAAGATGACTAAAAACATGCCAAATCAAAGCAAACAGAAGAAGCCAAGGAAAAAAACTTAATCCGAGGGTCAAATGTAGGCATTGTTAATGCCGCTTTACTGTACGCCCTTAGGCGATGAGGAAAATCGTGCAAATAGTGAAATTCTCAGAAAGCGTCTCCTAAAATAGCGGAAATTTGGATAAATCCGAGAAAATCAAAAAAGGGGAAAATAATCCTTGTTTCAGGACCATGTCGGCTTTGTAAGCCTTTTACTGTATGCCCTCGGGCGATGGAAAACCAAAACAAGTGAAAATTGCGGAAAATCGAGGAAAACCCAAAAAACAAAGCTCAAAGCAAGCTAGGAAAGTGTGCACCAAGCAAGGAAGAAAAGACAGGAAAATCCGTGCAAAAAGATGTGAAAAGTATGCAAAATGCAAGTGTGAGTGCAAATCTGAAGAAGTCTAGAGGGTTTTGTGCAAAATGCCTAAATCCGAGGAAAACTGACATTCAGAAACCCAAATCATCGAGAAATACATAGGAAAACACATTCCATGCATGTATGAAGAAATCTAGGGTCAAATGTGCCTCCCTAGTCAAAATGAAGTTCTCTAGGGGTTAAAATGCAATTTTACCACTAATGCATGCATGCAAATCAATTCTGCATAAAATCAGGGCAAAAATGCAAGAAAAAAGTCTCAGAAGTGATCCAGGAAGTTTCAGGGGCAAAATGGTCATTTTCCCCTAAAAACAGGCAATCAGAATAATAGCAATGAAGCATAGGGGGTAAACTGCAAAAAACCCAGCAAACAAAGCATTCCAGGAAGATCTGAAGAAATTTAGGAGCAAAAATGTAATTTTCACTAAAAGTAAAACATTCCAGAAGAAATCCAGTGAAATCAGAGGGCTAAAATGCAATTAAACCAAGAAAACAGGCTTCTGGAATGTTTTAAAACAAATTCTGGGAGTTTTATGCAATTTTCACAGCAAAATAAGCCTTTTGGAAGTTTTCTGTAAAATACAAGGGCCTAAATGCAATTTGTCCAAATGAAAACATGCTTCTGGAAAAGTTTCAGAGAAATATGAGGGCTAAAATGCAATTTAACCAACAAAACAACTATCCAGAGAGTTTTGAAATATGCAAGGGCTTAAATGCAAATAAACTAGCAAAATTGAGCAATTTGAAGCATGTATGAAAGTACAAGGGCTTATATGCAATTTTTACTGTAAAAATGAATTGTCAGAAACATTTTGAAGAAGCTCAGGGGCTCATATGCAATTTTCACAATAAAATGAACTATCAGAAACATTTTTAAGACATCTAGGGTTATTAGTGCAATTTACCTGAAGCATAATACATTTTATAAACTCTGGAGGGCTTTTATTTAAGTTTTAAACTCAGAAAATATTATTTTAAATGTTCAAGGTAAAACATGTAATATTTTCAGTTAAAACTTTATTCAAAACATTTTTGAAAAATGATGGAAGGACCTAGATATAATAAAAGGACCAAAAAGTAATTCCAGAAGGACCTACTTGCAAGAAAAACATAAACTCCGGATTTTATTCAAATAAAACGTTTTAAAATGTTTTTTAAATGAAAAAGAAACGACGGTCGCTGGCGACGGAGCTTGCCACCGACGACTGTCGGAGGGGGCAAACAAGGCCTTCCCGTTGTCCGATCTTAGATCAGACTTCACGGGAGACAAGAAGGAGAAGAGAGGAAGACATCCAACGGACTAGATAGGCGATCCAACAGCTGAAACGAACTCTCCACCTAACTCGCCGTCGAGGTGCTTTAGCGACGGTCCTGAGGAGGCTGGCGATGCTCGAGGCGACGACGCGGTGTTCCTACGCTCTGGGAGGCTTCACGGCGTTGAGAGGAACCTCCTCCCTTCCTCTGGAGCTGGATGGAGCAGCGGAGGAGCTCTGGCAGTCGGCGGCGGTCGATCTCCGGCGAGGAAGGTTGCAGCGGCACTCTAGCGGCAGTGGTGTGATTCTGGGGGCTCTGGAGTGATCGCAGGAGGTGGCAGAGTGATCCGGGATCATCGGAGGGGCGCGGAGCTACGGGAGGCGCGCGTTTAGTGGATGCTCCGGTCTTCTTCTCCGGTGACGGCAGCTTTGGGGCGTTTTTCGGTGAGCGACGCGTTGGCTACAGGGAACTGCAGAGCGTCGATCCAAGGAGTTGACGAGCTCAAGGGAGGCCAACAAAGGAGGAGGGAAGACTCAGGGGTCCAGGAAGCCTCCTGGATTGCCCCCCCCCCCCCACCTCTGTCGTCGGAGAAT
>JAMKQA010007831.1:0-18182 GCA_024699735.1 Posidonia australis | reverse complement strand
ATGTATGTAGATAAGAGGATTAATGTATGACTCCTAAAGATTCACAATAATTTTAAATATTCAATTGAGTAAATTCCAATACATTATCAGTAAGAAGAACTTTAGGAGTAACCGAATATTGATTCATTATTTTAACAAAATAATTTTTAACAAAATCAATAACAATGACTCTATCTTTCAACAAATAGACCCATGAAACACTAGAGAAATCATCAATAAACATAATATAATATCTATAATCAGACACAGAAGATGTTCTAAACATCACAATGAATTAATTCAAAAAGATACTCACTGTGAACAAGATGAAGACCACAAGAGGTAGCACAATGGTGCTTACCTAACTCACAATTAAATAGAGAAACAGATATCTAAAGAAGTGTCTGCTGCAATTTCCGATAAGACGGATGACCCTAGCGACGATGCCAGATGAATGATGGTTCTACCATGGAAGTTAATGATGTAAGTCCTCAAAGTAATTCATCTTTAACTAGCAGGTAGACACCTTGACCACGCTTATGCCTCAAATCAATCCTCTTTCCTGTTTGTAGGTCCTCAAAGATAAGAAGGTTACATAATAATGTAGTTGTTTAATAATGACACTAATGGACAAAAGAGTAATTGAAAATTCAAAAATATCGAAGACTTTATCTAATGTTAACTGTGACATAGCACAAATAATGCCTTATTCAGAAACACAATAAGTCCTACCATCAGTAATAAAAATCGATCTAATATCTGACAATTGGGATTTACAGAAATAAAGGTCAATAATATTTATCATGTGGAATGATGTTCCTAAGTCTATAATCCAAGAACTGACCTTAAAAGCTAAAAAGGCAGAAGTACATGAGATAAAGGCAGTAACATGTAAAGCCATCGTAGTAGAAGACTAGTGCTCTCGGAACAGTTCATCCTAAGAGTGTCAAACGAAGTACTAGTAGTAAGAATATTTACAGATAAACTACCCTATGTCTCGATGGAGACCTATGTCCAAATTAGTCTTCTAAACTTCTCTCAATAACGATCTGATTTGTAATTAATACGACCACAGTGCTCACAAGGGAAACGACCTCGACCATCTATGCATCTATGTCGTCCTCCTCCTCGACCTGAATTATGATCACGGCCACGAGTAACAACCATGGTAGTGTGATATGAAGTGAAAGTCTAAGTGTTAATGGAGATACGCAGATCTCGAAAGGAGGTCTTAAGACTAGGAACGGAATCTACACCAAAAATCTGGCCCTAAACATGATATACGAGTTCCGAAGTCAGACAAAAAGGTAGGCTACGATAGCTACCTCCTTACAAATTTTGTACCCACAACAAATAATTTTTTCCATTAAGTTTTTTCAAGGTCCCACTTAGGTTTTTGATGAGCGATTACCTCTAACCCATCATGATTCGCAAGAAACACAATCTGAATCGGTCTGTCCATAGTCAAAAAGTAAGGATTCTCAATGCAAAAATAGCCCCAAAAGGTTATAAAACCATCCAAGATACCCCAGGAGATAGTAGAACAAGTGGACAACAAGAAACCACCTTCAATAGTAGTAGTATAGAATATACACAATCCTTTTCATGGACTGCTCAGCAGTAGTAGCCACCAACTAAGTTACCGGTGGTAGAAAGACAAACAACCGGCATAACGATAGCTGCAGAGGAGTAGAACGGCCCTAAATGGATCGTTAGACAAACTCTACGGCCAGTTTAAGGTGGCCAAAATGGCCTGGAGAAGACGCCAATGGCTGTGGAAAGGCCTATTGGCCCTTGCACCAGCGAAAGGAGGACTTGTTGGCCCAAACGACAGCAATAAGGCCCTAGCAACAGCGAAAGAAGGGCTCGACGACCCTAGCAGCGTCGGTAAAGAGGCCTGAAAGGCCTCGCATGGGAGAGGGAGAGTCTGTAGACCCTAACAACGGTGGGAGATGCTCCGAAGAGACTGGTTGGCACCAGAGTGGTGGTTGAAAAAGCTGGTGGACACTAGAAAAGCCACCAAAGGTGGTCGACAATTAAGGAAACCATAGAGTTTTCTCCTGTGCTCCAGTGTCATGTGAGATAAGAGAGAAAATTGATATATCCATTATTGATCAATAAGTAACATACGAGGTTGGATATAAACGGATATTCAATTACCTTATTACAAACTAATCCATTATACTACAATAAGTCTAACACATATCTTTTTACATTTTCATTTGTCCATGTTTATGCACACACTATATTAGCATACACATATCAATACTTGATTACTTGTGCTTTCTTTCTTTCAAATGCATGCATTCTGTTTAATTTAATTATTTCATGCATAATTTTTTGATATCTCAATATTTCATCAACTTGATAGAATTGATGATAAAATCCTAACAATAAGCAATGAAATTTCCATGCTTTTCTACTATATGAAATTTTTACAATGTCAAATTATATTAAAAGATCCACAAGTTAATATTGTAGGATGACTTCTAAAAAATAATAGTAACACACAGAATTTATATTGCACCATACCATTTCATACATTCTTGAAGTTTAGAACTCAAGTTTGCAAAATTATCATTAATAAGGTTAATTCTTTAAATGTTGTGTCTAAAAGTACTATTGTTATAATAAATTTGACATATAAGTCTCATCCTCATCTATCACACATTTCTTGAGTTGATGACACTACTTTTTTATTTCTAAAAAATACTTTATTCATAACTACTAGAGTAAATGCATCCCTATATAGATCTTTAGGTTATCTATTTATTAGGTTTCTTATAATATGTTCTCATAGGAGATTGTATTTCTTTGTTAACATATAATACAGAATTCTCCTTGTTCCTCAATATGGTATTATGACAACATAGATTCAAAAACAAAAATTCCTGACCCACCTCTTACTTCTCCTTTCCTCCCATGTCGTCGACGCCTATAGCAGCAGCCAACGTCGTCACCAACAACAGTAGCAATCTAACCACTGACCAGCCACTTCTCTCACTCCAAGTGCCTTCTTTCAACCCGTCGATCCTTCCTTTTCCCTCTAACAACTCCTACAACCTTTGTCTTCGGTTGGATATGTATTTTTAGGTGTCATATCTCTTTTCTCCCTAGAACCATGCTATATGGCATATTTGTAGTGTGTATGTGCCAAGATAGCCCTCTTATAATGCCTTTATGTGCTGAACTGGCATGATCAAATCGTGTTCTTCGATTGCTACTATGTTTCGACATTGATCTAACGATGTCAGATTTGGTTCTACCTATTTGTGTACTCTGACTCTTGTTTTATGGCCTCTTTTTCATCCTCCAGTCCTCAAGACATGTGGATTCGTCACTTGAGTGGTACTTTTGTGAAGTTGAATAATAAAAATTATCTACTTTGGTCAAAATCCTCTCAAGTTTTCCTTGATGTAAATCGAAAATTCAACATGTTACTCATGATTCCCTCAATGTTAAAGATCTATCATATGATAACTAGTTTGCAAATGATTACGAGGTAATTGCCTCACTCGTGAATAGTATGGAAAAACCAATAGCTTGTGGCATCATGATGCTCAGTCCAACAAAGAAAACATGGGACACATTTAAGAACACCTATGAGTATGAAAAGAATATCTCCCATGTAGTAAAGATTTATGAGCAGATCTTTACATTACAACAAGGAAATAGACTATTCAAGAGTTGTATACCTCGCTCAAGCTCTGTTGGATGAGTTAGAGGTTTATCAATCTTTTGTTGTTGATATTATTAATATACATGAATATCGTGAAGAACTTGTAGTGACCAAATTCTTGTCAGCTCTCAAACCAAGGATCCATGGCTAGATCTTTGGTGGTAATATTGTACCTTCGTTGTCGATGACTCTCTCGAGTACTATAGATCTCCACTGGTACTCTGACATCATACATAGATTAATCCACCTTATTCGGTAGTGGTCGTGGTCGTAGTCGTAGTCAAGGCCATGGACATGATTCAAGGAAAGGACGTGGTGCGAGTCGTGGCAACCACAAGTATAAGCATTGTGGCTGTACTAATAAAAATAGTGTAACAAATTCAATAGGCTTGTAGAATTTAGGAAAAGACAATGATCAAAAATTGATATTAGAGAAACTGAGTTACATATATATAATGAGTAAAAGAATACCCTGTACTAAATGGATATCTAGTAACCCATTAATCCATATACCTAAGATACATAATAAAGCTATAACTCTAACAAGGCCTAAGTGGAATCAACATACTACTACTTCTACTTCTTTACCAAACTTTGCAGTTACGATAGAGAAAGTGACTATTACTTAGGAGAAAATATGACTAATTAGTTCAGTCCCTTACAGTTTCAACCACCACTCATACCACTTCAACACTATTTACATCCTTTAATGGAGACTAGAATGTGGATTCAAGTGCGTCAAAACACACATCCAATTCAAAACATTTATTTTCTTCCTTGTCATCTTCTACCTCTATACCACCTGTGACTGTTGCTAATGGAGCCTACTCCACTATCTCTAGTCAAAGAGTAGTATCTCTCCTAAATAATTTAACCCTTTGTGATATTCTTTATATCCCAAACTTCCTTATTAACCTTTTATCTTTTAGTGAGATAACAAAAAAGCTTCAATATGCTGTAACATTTTTCCCTTCTTATGTTCTTTTAGGACTTGCAGATTAAAAGGTGGATTAATTCGAGTCCTAAAGGAGGTGGCCTGTATTGTCCCCAAAGCAAAAGATTGTACAACTAGTTCTGCTTATATATCTATATCTACTGAGCAACTTTACTTATGACATTATCACTTGGAACATCCTTCAATGAATTGACTAAAAAGTGTCTTACCTGTTTTATCATCATGTAGTCCTTTTCATTGTAAGTCGTGTCAGCATAGAAAACATACACGATCCTCTTATCCATCTCAGTAGCAAAAACAAAGTGATGTTCCTCTAGTGTTTGTTCATTCAAATGTCAGGACCATGTCGCATTACGTTGTGTTTGGGCTTGTTATTTTGTTGTTTTTATTAATAACTTCTCTCAGATGACTTAGGTCTATTTGATCAAAGATAGGACTCAAGTTATTAATGTTATAAAAATCTTTTTCAATGAAATCTAGACACAATTTTCTAAGCCATTATACATTTTTCGTACTGATAATGTTCTTGAATATGTGCAACATGATGTATCTATACTTTGTGAATCTCAAAGGGTTATCAACCAAAGTTTTATTCTCAGACATCTTAATAAAATGGTGTTACCGAACGCAAACATCATCATCTATTAGATGTCACCTAGACTTTCATGAAGCAAACAAAGGCATCAAAATCTCTGTGGGCAGATACAGTACTCACTGTCAGTCATCTTATGAATGTCTTCCTATATTCGTGGTCAAGTTCCTTATTGTCTTCTATTCCCTCAGAAACCATTGTTTCCTCTTCTTCCCAGAGTTTTTAGTTGTTTGTGTTTTGTCCAAGACACTCATCCTAATCTTGACAAACTTTCACCACATTCCAATTGAAGTATGTTTGTTGGGTATTCTTGCACCCAAAAAAAGATATCGTTGTTTTGATATAGTGAGTAGAAAATATTATGTCTCCACAAATGTCACCTTCTTTGAGAGCATTCCTTCTTCTCCCATATCTACTACTGATCTGTTAATTCATTTGCCTCTGGTTCTTTTTTTATGACCAACTTAGTACATCCTCTTCAGTTATCCCACTAAACAAACCACTATAGGTTTAGACTAGACGAAGGCGATCTACGTAGGCTATCCTTGAAGGTACTAACCATTCGTCCTCAGATACAAGTTCAAATATTACCTTTTCCCTTGATGTTGCTTTTAATCTAGATATTCCCATGACACATAAGAAAGGTACTTACTCTACTACTCATCCCTCATCTTACTTTGTTTCATATGATAAACTTCACCCTATGTATTAGACATTTGCTTTGTCATTGTTTTCTGTTTCTATACCCAAGAATCACTAGGAGGCAATTCGGCAATTCGTGTACCGCTGTCTATGTAGATGATATCCTACTTACTAGAAATAACAATGCAGGAATTGAAGAGAGTAGAATATTCTTAAAGAAACATTTTATCACCAAAGACTTGGATTGCCCTTGATATTTCTTAGGCATTGAGATTACTTGTGTAAGGGACAAAATAATGTTGTGGAAAAGGAAATATGTACTTGATCTGCTACAAGAGAGAGGAATGCTAGGCTATCAACCAGAAAATGCTCCCATGAATCCTAGTCTTAACCTTTGAGATGAATGATCTGAACTATTTAAAGACACGAGGAGGTACAGACAATTGGTTGGAAAGTAGATATATCTCAATGTGATATCACCCTTGCAGTCAACTTTGCAATTAGATTAATTAACTAATTTATGCATAAACCCAAATGGATTCATTGGAAAGCTTCCTTGTACATATTGACTTACTTGAAAACTACTCTACTAAAGATTTACTCTGCAAGTGTCATGAACATACTAAAGTTATTGGATACTCAAATTAGGTTATGTTCGAGACAAAGGAGATAGGAAGTTCACCTAAGACTTTTATACCCTTTATAGGAGGAAATCTAGTCACATGACGGAGCAAAAAGCAAAATATAGTATCCTGATCTGGTCCAAAAACTGAGCACGGAGTCATGACTCATACAACTTATAAGATGATGTAGATAAAATCTTGTTTAACAAAGATTAGATTTTATTTAGATGAATCTATGTCTATACACTGCGACAATCAAATTGCTATTTATATAGCCAGGAATCCAATATTTTATGAGAAAACTAAGCATATCAAGGTAAATTATCACTTTTTGAGAAATGCAATTCTCAATGGACAGATCACAACTCTTTACACATCTTCCTCCACCCCTTTTATCACTATTAATCTATATGCAACAAGCTAAGTATAATTGATTTGTATGCTCAAGAAAGAGTGTTTGAATAAATGAATCATTATATGGATTTGTAAGTTATCCATTTATTAAGTTTCTTATAACCAAGCATGTGTTCTTCTATCTAGAATTCTTATATGGTTGATTGTATTTCTTTATTAACACAACATAGAATTCTCCTTTTTCCTCAACAATACCCAAATGAGCAATTACGTTGCACATGTTTGGTGTGATATCCGTCACATTCTTTTAGATTTTTCATGACTTCAAGAAATGCAAGCTTGCCATAAAACACAAAATAATACATATGTTTAAATCTCAAGTCAAGTCCTTTAAGTTACTTCCCACGAAATCAAAGTCAATTTTCTCTAAACCTTTCGCAGTCAAGTAAGTAAATCCTATATTTATCTTTGTAAAGGTTGCCTTAATTTTCACAAAATCTGACCATAATTCCCCTTATATTCCATCTTCCAAGTATGATGATCTTTCTTCTTTTACTGCATCACATGAGCTACAAATGTTCATAAATATAAATCTTGAAAATTACACTGAGATAATAAGAAGAGAACTGGAAAAATTCATTTATCATATACTTCAAATCATTTAATTAACAACTCTACAGATATTATCCATGAGATTTTACCATAAAGTTTCTCTGATCCAGATTCATTATCACCTAAAAATGATTTTACAAACTTCATCTTGTCATCTATCCAATATCCTAAGAAACTACATATTAATATTCGAATGAAATTTACATTAAGTAATATAAACTATATAGATACAAACTAGCATCACAAGAATTAAGAATTTCTTGTTTATTTTCTAAATAATATCCATGTCACCTATTTTAAGACCTTCACACTAGACTTTCTGAACCTTTCTATACTCTTGCTACCTTATCATTGAACCTATTTATATTATTTTACCGACCGATTTCTATGTAAATCTAATTTCTAAAACGATTGTTACTTAACCGAGGTATCTTTGAGTTTCTCTTCGTTTACAAATATCTCAGTAGATTTTTTTTTTTTTTCCACATCAGCTTCCATGCATCCATTGTGTTAACAATTTTGAAGATCTTTTGAAGTAATATCATAAACATAACTCGTTAAAGTCAAGTTCTTATCAGTGCAAGACAATGATAAGGATAGTATCAAGATAATTAATTAGATGGTATTTAAATAATTAGTTATTTCATCTTGCTATTTAATTGTGAAGTTAGTTATATCTTTTGTAATATACATTTTATCTTGCTATTTAGTTGTAGGATAAGTTATATCTTTTATTTTAATTTATAATTAGGTATCCTATATAAAGGAATCAACCTCCTATTGTAAGACAATTTTGATTATAATTTGAAATTGTTGATATTTGATATTCTTAAGGTCCATTTGTTAAGACTTATGGGAGAAGTTGACTTTTGATTCATTTACTAAAAACTAACTTTAGAGATAAAATGTAGAAGACAACTTCTATGAAAAATGATAGAAACTTATTTGACAAAATAAGAACCAAACTAGATTCTAATTTATGGTCTTATGTTGAATGACGAAAATGCCCCCAAACGACCAACCAACCTCCTCCCTTCTCAAGCAGTACAGCCCCTGCAACCACCGTCACGGTAGATGAGATGATGATCTTCCTGTTCCCATTCTCGAGCTCTGTCACAATTCCTCTGGCCACGTTTCTGGGCCTTCCCATCATAGGCCGATGGAGGATTTCTGAAACCTTGCAGGCTTCGAGGATGATGGCATTGTCGGAATCCACCTAGTAAGCAAGCCTCTCAATGCTCTACTTTGCTCCGTCTCTTAGCTACTCTACTTCGCTCCATCTCTGCATCCCAAATAGCACCATCCACAACTGTTGTCCTTTGAAGTGTTCCTCGGCACAACACTTACCGAATAACTGAGCTCGAGACACCCTTTCTGTAGAACCGTATTATTGAAGCCTTCGTCAGATACTTCGTCTTGAACGTCCATGCTGTCGCAAACGACATCCAATGCATGTTGGAATGCATAGCCACCAAACAGCTTCAACTCTTGCTGATCGCATCACTCGTTCAAGATGTGCTTCGACGTCTAGATCGATGCCGACTAGTTGATAGTAGACCCTCCCCCAACGATGGAACCGACCAACAACGTCATGCCTAGGTCGCTAATGGGGACCAATTTGCCCCATTCGTACATCTTGTCGATGGACGAGCCTTTTAAAAGGGAGAGATCTCTCCTAGCAAAGTACCGAGCTTCTCAACCATGATCACTTTGCACCCTGATCTTGCAAGTTCTCCAACCACATTGTCAACGGAGCCTGAACTGACAACGACAACGTCGCAGTGGATTATGGTGGGGTAGAGAAAGATGGGAGAGTCGTAGGGCCGGAAAAGGACGTAAACGGTGGTAGATCTGTAAATATGAAGAGGTTTTTAAAGTAATAATTAAAATTATTAAAGAGTAAATGTGGAAAAAAAAATCAAAAAACAACTTCTTGCTAGAAGCTATCAATCTCCAGCTTCTAGAATTGTAAAAGAAATACTGTTACAAAAGCTATGTGATTGTGAAAAGCATATTATTGCATCAGCCTGTTTGGTGAAGCTTTACAAAAACTATATAATTCTAAGAAGCTACATGTCCAGAAGTTAAAGAAAAACTCTACCAAACGGACCTTTAGTAGAGATTAAAGTCTCTCATTTGGGAGTTAAGTCGATTTCCCTAAAGATTGGATTGTAGTCTATCTTCGTTTTCTTAGACCAAATTGCAATTCGATTCTCGCTTGTTGTCCCACAACACTATAGGCCGGATGGAAACTACAACACTACAAAGCAACCTATGCAACAATTGCCATGCAAAAACTAAACCTTCAAGGGATACGCTGATTCCAAATGAATCTGTAGCATTCCTATTTCATTCCACCACCAATTTTACTAAAAAAATACCATTGTTGTTGCATAACCATTTGTGAAAGTCAATGTTAGAATTCAACATAGAGGAACCATAGGAATCCAAATGAGTCAATAATCTAATAAAATCAATGAGTTCAGCATTACTTAGATTCCTCCTAAATCGAATATTCCAGACGATCCCAGCATTGGAATGCTCAAAACACTAGAGAGCCCTACTCATACAAGACTATAGCCTTGCTTTTCTATCAATTTCTAAATTTGGACTTCCTCCGAAATTTGATGTTATAGTGCTATTATGATGTTGGTATAGATAGCAATTCTGTTATGCTCAAATTCTAAGTGATAGTAATACCAAGACTATGCACTATTTGATTGATCGCAATTCTGTAAACCGCATTTACTTTAGAAGGCAAAGCAGCAACATGAAAGAAAGCATGAAAGAACAACCTCAATGCAAATGAGCCAACCCATTTGTATTCCCAAAGCCTCACCCTATTGTTTCTTTAATTTTAAAATATGCAACAATACTATACGAAATAACTTTACATATGTTGCACCTATTTTTAAGGAATAATAAGATCTATTGCTTTATTTATGAGATATCTAACCACCAAAGCTCTAAACAAGAGGTCTAAAATGAAAAAGACACAACCATAAAAGATGGTTCCTGAAATCCACCTCTCTATGTCAAGCAAAACCCTCTCTCACAAAAAGAAAGGAGTTTCTTAAAGCCTAAAAGCAAAGTGAAGAAAAGCTAGCTTACTATTTAAAAACATCATGTTCCTCAATAACCAAATACTCCAACAAGTAACATGGGTTGCAACGGTATCTATCACATTTTATCTTATCCAAAGCCCAACATGCCAAATCATCAACCACACTTCAGTTTTTCTCAACAAAATTGAAGGTCAATGAGCACACACCGTCTAAACATCATGTACACATTTCTCTAGGCCTGTGTCATTTAGGTCTTACACAAGTAGGTGCACAAACAACGCCTATACAACCATATAGACCTGCGTCACCCATGTACATGTCCAAGTAACGGCCAGTGTTAGGCCTGTGTCACTTGTATAAACAGGCTCAAAAAATATAAAATATATATTTCATTTAAATTCTATATTAGCGTTTAAGGCTTTAAGCTTTATTATTGCATTAGTTTAATATGTTCTCGTTGATGATTCAATAGTCTGATATTGGCTTGTTGGTATAACTTTATAACCTACATATTTGGTCGTTTACTTGTACTTGTCACTTATTTAGTTATTTATTTTTATTTTTTTTAATTAAACTACTCATGGTTGAATGGTATTTACATATATTCAGGTAAATTGATGAATGTAGATAGCAATGTTTCTCAATAGTCCAATCAGTCCTACCAATTGTCTGGTTTAGTTGGTAGTTGGGCGTTGCCTAGCTAGTCCCTTGGCAACTAATTTTCAAACGGGTATACAGGTACTTGTAACTCATAAACCTATTAAATCTCATAACCATTTAAAATTCTGATAATTATATAACAGTTTGAAAAAATCTATCTGAGCAAACCAATGAAGAAAAAAAATCCATTCGTATTTATCGTCACTTCTCAAGTCGAGAAAGCAATTGGAAGAAAACTTTCAGCTACTCTTTAGTTTGTTATTATTTACTATGATAGCTACTTTTTCTTTCATAACAAGGTTATTAGTAATTCTTTAGATTACATTACAACTTGATAACATTTATCCAAGGATTTGTGACCGTGTTTACATTGTCTTTTGTTAATTTGTTAAAATAATGCTAACAATATATCTCTTGTGTACATATTGAGCCAATACTTCTATCTTCTTAGCAATAAAACGATAAAAAGTAGGGAAAATCAATAATGGTTGCTAGTCAGCAAGCTAGTCCTATTCAAGATTCCAAACATCAATTTCATGTTGGAGTTCAATCTGACAAAAATAGAAAACGTGTTAGACATCGATAGAAATATCAATAGAAACACAATAAATCTACAAAAGTCCATGAAAACAATCAAAAAACTTTGAATTTTGATTTAAAACTCTAGGATAAACTAAAGTAATCAATAATCTATATTTAAGACTATTTAGATTAACTTTCTAAACATGTATCATATTAAAACATGTTATATGGACTTAATATAAATATCTTGAAACATAAATAATACGTAAAAATACTTAATAAATGTTTAAAAACAAAATACTAATAAAAATTACCTCATATATACTTAATACCAAAAAAAATGTCTTGGTACATCAAAATGTCCTTATTGTTCAGCTACATTCTGCACACGATGAACTTACTGTCAAATTTAAGACTCTTGCCATAACGCGTAGTTGTTCCAAGATATATGACTATAATATGTTTGATATTCCATAATATAATAGTGATAATCTAACATTAGCAGTCTCATAATATAATAGTGATAATCTAACATTAGCAGTCGAATCAAAAACCTTGTTGGTGGATACTGTGAAAAAAATACTTATTGAGACTGTTAAGGGATGTAATCTTGATTTGAATGACCTTAATGAGATTACTGCTTATATTCTATTTGTAGTGGTGCATAATTGAATATGGAGCTTATATTTCATTTACTTCGTTGGCTTAAGACATAAGAAGACGAAATTCTCGTTCATCCACTTTTAAAGATATAATCTGATTGTCCATAAAAACGATCTCCAAAAAAGTTGTAGTCATAAGAATCTGTAGGATTATGAATATTTAGATAATCAAGTGATTCTATTAAACTTTTCCTAGTACGATACCCATGATGCCCATCTAACGTAACATGTGTAAATTCATCTTCTCCCGTAAATAAGTTAAACAGCCTTTGTATTTCTCCTCGTAAGTCTTCGATTTCAGATTAAGTTACATATCCACTGTCACCACATTTATCATCATCTAGTAGTTGTGAGGAATCATCAATATTACTCTCATTACCTAAACATGAAATTCCACTATGAGAATGTAAATTAATGTATTCTTTGACATCAATGTTCATTTCAGCAATTATTGAACATAATCTACCCTGTTTTTCATCTAATACTGGTTGTCATTTTTTCTTACAACCACTTAAGTATAGAATCCTCATTTTCATCGCTATTGTATATATACGCCAAATCAATTAGGTTGAAGTAGTCCTTAACTTCTTCCTCTGATATATTTTATTCTCAACCTTATGGTATAGTACACAAACACAAGATAATTTAATCTTTGTATTTACAATCTATTTCTTCTTTTTGTATGGATAACATAAAATATACTCTAATTTCTTTCATATCCTAAAGCTTAGGGAATTTGAGATAAAATCTTTATTACAATTTTTCTCAAATTTGGAGCATTTATTCTATTCAACATCACGATACACACGATACACCACTGACTCACCCATCGAAATACAGTAAACAAAGATATACATGTAAATGTCGTTTCCCCTATTTGTAAACCTGACACATATCGACGAAATTTATAACAACAAAATTTCGCCGACACATGACAATGTTAAGAACCATGGTCCTACTAGTTGCCAAACTAAATGCCAACAACCTTGACCAATTGATGCCAATTGGAAGATTTGAAAACCTTAGTTATCAGCTTTATGCATGTCATATTTTTTTCCTAATTTTGACTATTTTTTCATTAAATGCTTATTTAAACCCCATGTAGTGTTTACAAGTGTACAAACCCAATCCATGTAGAGAAGAATAATGAAAACCTAAGCACTAAATGGAGAGACAACTAGAAAGCCTTGGCCAGGTCACAAATAAGTGATCATGGTCTCTCAAAAAAGCTCCACAAAAACACAAAAATGATTATCATCAGTAGCCTGTGCACTCCAATGAACTTTGATTAGCACCATAGGCAAGATTAATCAACCAATTAGTGATTATACAACTAATTAGGTTAATAAACCAACTAATTGCCTTGATTAGCCAATCATTAAGGCTAATCGATTTGATTATCTTTTTTTATCAGACTAAAAATAAGTGCCAAAATAAATATTACCAAATCCCTAAATAAATACTAAAAAAAAAAGATATGTTGGTGTTAAGAAAAAAAGATCATGATTAGTAACTATTTTACCGTACTATATTGCTATTTTATCTTACCAACTACAGAAAATCAAAGTTAAAACTGAATTAAAGCTTTTTGCCAAGAGAGAAAAACATAAATCTTATAAGGTTGAAGGATCTAGGAAACTAAAACCATACAATCGATAACCACATGATCTTCCTAAAGTTCAAGTGGTTTTTCTTGATGACTATCAAGTTTCAACATGGAAGGAGGACTTCATATGTGAAAAATGGGGACATAATCACAACATTTATTAGAGATTATCTAACAAATATGGATAAAAAAAAGGAAATAGATAGGAAATGGCAATCAACATGTTTCTCATGATTTGTTTATTTATCAAAGAAAATTTAACAAATTGTGAATAACCTCACTTTTGAAAATTCGAACCACTGATTTGAGTTGCAAAATAAAATGAGTGTCTCTTGAGAATCTCCAGATATATCCTATATGCAGCAGGCCTTGTATGTCGATTTGGAATCACCCTGCAGTGAAAAAAGAATTGTTGTGTTAGTGGAAGAAAAATAATCTGTATATGGAAAGACTGAAACAAAAATAAAAGGAACAGATGCAATGATGGTATAAAACACAATGACAACAACCCGTTTGTTCATTATTCTGGTAATTCTATTATCTAATGCTTACATTACGAAGCCACAACGGCAACGACCATGCCTTAATCCCAACACGTAGAGTCAGCAGCAACATGAATCTTTGTTAAGTCAAGCTAGAAAAATCAACCAAAACAGAAGCTCATTCCGTGTACCTGGTGGAAAGAAGAGCAATGACGAGCATGGGAGGCACGATCCTGGCGGAGACGGCCTTCTCGAGGTACTTCCAGGCGGCGGGGACAACGCCGTGGTTCCAGCACACGTGATCAACGAGAAGCCCAGCGAGGTCGGAGGAGGGGATCTCGACTTCCGCGGCGAGAAGGATGGAGGACACCCGGACGGCCCACGCCACAGCGTCCACCCCCTTCTCCTGAGCCGCGGTCGTGAAGCTCACAAACTCCTGCTCCCACTGCAGTCGCGACCGCGGTGGCGGAGGATCCATCTAAACCCTAACGCGTTGGAGGGAGGAGGAAGGAGGGAGGAGGGAAGGAGTGGTGCTTCGTCTCGTCTCCCCAACCGCCGTTGACTGAGAAGAAGAAAAATGAAGAAAAAGAAGAAGAACAAGAAGAACAAGAGAAAAAGAAAAATGAAAAAGGACGAGACGTTCGTGTGCTCTCGAGTTCTAGTGGAATAATATTATTTTATTTTATTTTATTTAAAATATATAAAGATTTTAATGAACTTTCTTAACAATGAATTATTTTATTTATTTAATACTATATAATTATTTCAGTAAATATAATTATTAATTAATAGTGTATGATAGTATTATATTTTATTATTTAATTATTTTAGTAATTTTTATTATCAAATAATCATATGCTTTAATATTTATTTATTTTATATAGTAATTATAATATTTCTAATAAACTTTATTATCAAATAATGTGTATAATATACTATATTTTATTTATTAATAATTAAATATTGGTGCATTATAATTTTTAATTTATTTATTTAATAATTATAATATTTTTAATAAACTTTAGTATCAATTAATAGTACACAAAAATATGTATTTATAAATATACATAATCTCCTTCTTATTTAACATACATTCAAAGATCACTTTTTTATTATTTCCTTTATATGCCCAAACACTAGGAAATCAAATTTTCTTATTTTCTAAGGAAACTCAATTCTTTTCAATACCCATTGATTCCAATATCCCAATTCTAATCAAATTTTGTACACAAATAGACATTTAATATGCAAATTTCTACTCGACTCCTACCACCTCATCATCACCTAAGGATCGGCTCACATTTTAATGGAAACTGTAACTAATGATATCATCACTACCTTCCTTTACTTCCTCTTCCTCTAACACGAACAATATGAATAAGTATGCATGCCCCTACTCAGTATTCATCCAATCTAGATAAGTATACACACCCAATTATGAATAAGTACTCGCTCGTATATGAAAGAATGTTCTCTCAATTTTAAAATAGTTTTAACTTGATAATTATACTAATATTTACTATTTTCTTAATTATTCACAAAAATTTTTAAAAAATTACTCACTGAATATCGTAAAAAAATGTAGATTGTTCATTTCTATAGGAAAAATATGGTGATTATTTGTTGCTTTAAAGAAGAGTATTCACTCTTGTGTAGGACTATTCACTCGATCTAGATAGGTACATACGCTCCATCATGAATAAGTATTCAACATGGAAGAAGTTGAAACGACCACATAACAATAGCTAGTTCACTCAAGAATCAGATATCAACCTAATAAGTTATTAACATTTAAAGTTAATCATCAATTCAGTTTACATGATGAAAGGTGACAATCCAAAATAAAAGTACAATATTAGTTAATATTTCTCCAAGGACCTTGAGTGTGTAAATAGTGTAACATCTATGTCTGATTTTCCATTTAATGTAAAACCATGGTGTAGACACCTCGATTTTGCAGCCACTTGACAGTAGACTCCTCTAGAAGATGCTCTGGTTGCAACCATCACCCCTAAACCCTAACTCTATCAAAACCCTAAACGTACAAGCCCACTAGACCCACTTAGGCCCACACAAGCCCACTAGACCCACTTAAGCCCACACAAGCCCAGTAGGCCCACACAAGCCCACTCTAACTTAATTCAAGCAAAAGCTACTAATTAAAACCAAAATAAAACAGAATTCACCTAAATCCATTAAAAACCCTAATTAATTATGTAAAACCCTAATTAAAACGAAAATTAAACAAAATTCACCTAAATCCACTTAAAACCCTAATTAATCAAGTAAAACCTTAATTAAAACCAAAATTAAACAAAATTCACCTAAATCCACTTAAAATCCTAATTAATTAATTAAAACTCTAATTAAATTCCAAAAAACCCTAATTTAAACCCAAATTTTTAATTAAAATCCAAAAAACCCTAATTTAAACTCAAAACTTTAATTAAAATGCAAAAAACCCTATTTTAAACTCAAAATTTCAATTAAAACCCAAAAACCCTAATTAAACTAAAAAACCCTTAATTAAAACCCATAAACCCTAATTAAAGTCTAAAAACCCTAAAACCCCCTAAAATAATTAAAATCTTGAAAATCCTAATTTAAATTCATTTAATTAATCTCAAAAGACCTTAACTTAAAATCATGTAATTAAATTCAAACCCCTAAAAATCCTAACTAAAAAGCAATTAAACTTCAAAATTACAAAATCAAAACTTAATTAAAATCATAAACCTAATTAAAAATCTAACACCAAAAATAAAAACGTAAAACCAAAAAAACTTAAAACCGTAAAAACCCTAATTCAAAATCACTTAAGTAAACTCAAAACCCAAAAAACGGAGGCTACTGTTCCGTTCCGGGGGCGACTGTTCTGGGGGTTGGGGGCGATTTCCCTTCGACCATCTTGACTAGGCTTTTTCTCCCATAGCGTTCTCCCTCCTTCGTTGATCGTTTTGCGCTCCCCTTGTTGTGAGTGCCTTCGATTTTTTCTGAGCCTGGGGCTGGATCAGCTCTCTGGAGCTCGATCTAGCTCCAGGTCGGGGCTTAAGGTTGTCTATTCCTTTAGCGACTGATTGCCAGAAGGGCAGCCCCTTGCCTCCTGAGGACCCCCTGGCTTCACCTTTGATCTTTAATAATCCCAGAGCGGCCTCTGAGAAACGCCGCTCTCTATCCTTCGCTGCTGCTACTCGCGAGACGCATAGAGCCCCCTCCTTTCCTGGGGTGCCGGTCAGGAAGCCGGTTCTCTTGGATGGAGAAGAGGTTATCCAATTCTCTATCGAGGAGGTGAACCAGATGGCTACCCCTTTCTCTTGGACCTTGATTGGCAAGTTCACTACTGGCCGACCTTCTCTTATGGAGGTTCTCACAGCTATGAAGAATGTCATGTCCTTCCAAGATGATATCTTCCCTGTGGCGCTTGATCAGCGGCACCTTCTGATCCGCTTCTCCAACAG
This sequence comes from Posidonia australis, assembly GCA_024699735.1. Taxonomy (NCBI): domain Eukaryota; kingdom Viridiplantae; phylum Streptophyta; class Magnoliopsida; order Alismatales; family Posidoniaceae; genus Posidonia; species Posidonia australis. The sequence continues at coordinate 291 of JAMKQA010007831.1, read as the reverse complement.
GGAGGATTTTGTGAAAGCCTACATTAAAGATGCTTGGTTAATCAGGGGGAAACGTATGCGTGTTTTCAGATGGTCTCCCAACTTTTTGATTGGCTCAAAGTCTTCGTGCACTCCAGTTTGGGTTGGTTTTCCTGCACTAAGAGCTCACTTGCATGACCCAGGTGCGATTCAATCCATTGCAAGTTCGCTTGGGAAGTTCCTTTGTATGCACAAGGATGTGACCAACTTCACTAGGCCAGGCTATGCCTCTGTCTGCATTGAAATGGATCTTGCTAAGCCTGTGAAGAAATT
>JAMKQA010007830.1:0-11849 GCA_024699735.1 Posidonia australis | reverse complement strand
GAGGACCAACTATCTATCCTTTTCTCGGGACTCCTTTGATCCGGTGGAGATCCGAGTCGTTGGTTCCTTATAGTGAAGGACCAACCTTCCTTCCTTTTCTCGAGAATCCTCTAATTCGGAGGAGATCCGAGTCGTTGGTTCCTTATAGCATAGGACCAACCATCCATCCTTTTCTCGAGACTCCTCCGATCTAGAGGAGATCTGAGTCGTTGGTTCCATATAGCCTATGACCAACCATCTATCCTTTTCTCGAGACTCCTCTAATCCGAAGAAGATCTGAGTCGTTGGTTCCTTATAGCCTAGGACCAACCATCCATCTTTTTCTCGAGACACATCTGATCCGGAGGTAATCCGTGACGTTGGTTCCTTATAGCGTAGGACCAACCATCTATCCTTTTCTCGAGACTCTTTTGATCCGGAGGTGATCCGAGTCGTTGGTTCCATAGAGCCTTGGACCTAACTTCAATCTGTTTGTCAAGACTGCTCTGATTCGGAGGAGATCCGAGTCGTTGGTTCCTTATAGCCTAGGGCCAACCATCCATACTTTTCTCGAGACTCATCTGATCCGGAGGTGATCCGAGACATTGGATCCTTATAGCCTAGGACCAACCATGTATCGTTTTTTCGAGACTCCTCTTTTCCGGAGTAGATTCGAGTCGTTGGTTCCTCATAGCCTTGAATCAACCATCCATCCTTTTCTCGAGGCTCCTCTGATCCAGAAGAGAACCGAGTCGTTGGTTCCTTACAGCCTAGGACAAACCATCTATCCTTTTCTAAAGACTCCTATGTTCCGGAGGAGATCCGAGTCGTTGGTTCCTTATAGCCTAGGACCAAACATCAATCCTTTTCTTGAGTCTCCACTAATCCGGACGAGATCCGAGTCGTTGGTTCCTTATAGCCTAGGACCAACCATCCATCCTTTTCTCGAGACTCCTCTGATTCAGAGGTGATACGAGTCGTTGGTTCTAGATAGCTTAGGAGCCAGCGTCTATCCTTTTCCCGAGAATCCTCTGATCCGGAAGAGATCCGAGTCGTGGGTTCCGTATAGCCTAGAGCCAACCTTCCATCCTTTTCTCGAGACTCTTCTAATCTGGAGGAGATCAGAGTCGTTGGTTCCATATAGCCTAGGACCAACCATGCATCCTTTTCTCGAGACTCCTCTGATTCGGAGGTGATCCGAGATGTTGGTTCCTTATAGCCTAAGACCAACCATCTATCCTTATCTCGAGACTCCTCTGATCCGGAGGTGATTCGAATCGTTGGTTCCTTATGGAAGAGGACCAACTATCTATCCTTTTCTCGGGACTCCTTTGATCCAGTGGAGAACCGAGTCGTTGGTTCCTTATAGTGAAGGACCAACCTTCCATCCTTTTCTCGAGAATCCTCTGATCCGGTGGAGATCCGAGTCGTTGGTTCCTTATAGCCTAGGACCAACCATCCATCCTTTTCTCGAGACTCCTCCGATCCAGAGGAGATCTGAGTCGTTGGTTCCATATAGCCTATGACCAACCATCTATCCTTTTCTCGAGACTCCTCTAATCCGGAGAAGATCTGAGTCGTTGGTTCCTTATAGCCTTGGACCAACCATCCATCTTTTTCTCGAGACACATCTGATCCGGAGGTAATCCGTGACGTTGGTTCCTTATAGCGTAGGACCAACCATCTATCCTTTTCTCGAGACTCTTTTGATCCGGAGGAGATCCGAGTCGTTGGTTCCATAGAGCCTTCGACCTAACTTCAATCCGTTTTTCGAGACTGCTCTGATTCGGTGGAGATCCGAGTCATTGGTTCCTTATAGCCTAGGACCAACCATCCATACTTTTCTCGAGACTCATCTGATCCAGAGATGATCCGAGACATTGGATCCTTATAGTCTAGGACCAACCATGTATCCGTTTCTCGAGACTCCTCTTTTCCGGAGGAGATTCGAGTCGTTGGTTCCTCATAGCCTTGAATCAACCATCCATCCTTTTCTCAAGGCTCCTCTGATCCAGAAGAGAACCGAGTCGTTGGTTCCTTACAACCTAGGACAAACCATCTATCCTTTTCTAAAGACTCCTCTAATCCGGACAAGATCCGAGTCGTTGGTTCCTTATAGCTTAGGACCAACTATCCATCCGTTTCTCGAGACTCCTCTGATTCAGAGGTGATACGAGTCGTTGGTTCCAGATAGCTTAGGAGCCAGCATCTATCCATTTCCCGAGAATCCTCTGATCCGAAAGAGATCTGAGTCGCGGATTCCTTATAGCCTAGGGCCAACTTTCCATCCTTTTCTCGAGACTCTTCTAATCTGGAGGTGATCAGAGTCGTTGGTTCCATATAGCCTAGGACCAACCATGCATCCTTTTCTCATGACTCCTCTGATTCGGAGGTGATCCGAGATGTTGGTTCCTTATAGTGAAGGACCAACCTTCCATCCTTTTCTCGAGACTCATCTGATCCAGAGATGATCCGAGACATTGGATCCTTATAGTCTAGGACCAACCATGTATCCTTTTCTCGAGACTCCTCTTTTCCGGAGGAGATTCGAGTCGTTGGTTCCTCATAGCCTTGAATCAACCAACCATCCTTTTCTCAAGGCTCCTCTGATCCAGAAGAGACCCGAGTCGTTGGTTCCTTATAGCCTTGGACCAAACATCAATCCTTTTCTTGAGACTCCTCTAATCCGGACAAGATCCGAGTCGTTGGTTCCTTATAGCCTAGGACCAACTATCCATCCTTTTCTCGAGACTCCTCTGATTCAGAGGTGATACGAGTCGTTGGTTCCAGATAGCTTAGGAGCCAGCATCTATCCATTTCCCGAGAATCCTCTGATCCAGAAGAGATCCGAGTCGCGGGTTCCTTATAGCCTAGGGCCAACCTTCCATCCTTTTCTCGAGACTCTTCTAATCTGGAGGAGATTAGAGTCGTTGGTTCCATATAGCCTAGGACCAACCATGCATCCTTTTCTCGTGACTCCTCTGATTCGGAGGTGTTCCGAGATGTTGGTTCCTTATAGCCTAAGACCAACCATCTATCCTTTTCTCAAGATTCCAATGATCCGGAGGAGATACGAGTCGTTGGTTCCTTATAGCCTAGGATCAACCATCCAACCTTTTCTCGAGGCTCCTCTGAACCGGATGAGATTTGAGTCGTTGGTTCCTAACAGCGCAAGACAAACCATCAATCCTTTTCTCGAGACTCCGTTGATCCGACGGAGATCCAAGTCGTTGGTTCCTCATATCCTAGGACCAACCATCTATCCTTTTCTCGAGACTCCTCTGATCCGACGAAGATCCGAGTCGTTGGTTCCTTATATCCTAGGACCAACCAACTATCATTTTCCCGAGACTCCTTTGATTCGAAGGAGATACGAGTCGTTGGTTCCTTATAGCCTAGTACCAATCATCCATCCTTTTCTCGAGGCTCCTCTGTTCCGGAAGAGATCAGAGTCGTTGGTTCCTAACAGCCTAGGACCAGCCATCCATCCTTTTCTCGAGACTCCTCTGATCCGGAGGAGATCCGAATCGTTGGTTCCTAATAGCCTTGTACCAACCATCCAACGTTTTCTTGAGACTCCTCTAATCCAAAGGAGATCCGAGTCGATGGTTCCTTATTGCCTAGGACCAACCATCCATCCTTTTCTCGAGAATCATCTGATCCGATGGTGATCCGAGTCGTTGGCTCCTTATAGCATAGGACCAACCGTCCATCCTTTTCTTGAGACTCCTCCGATCTGGTGGAGATCCGAGTCGTTGGCTCCTTACAGCCTAGGAACAACCATCTATACTTTTCTCGAGACTCCTACTATCCGACGGAGATCCGAGTCATTGGTTCCTTATAGCCTAGGACCAAACTTCCATCCATTGCTCGAGACTCCTTCGATCGAAAGGAGATCCGAGTCGTTGGTTCCTTATAGCCTAGGACCAACCATCCATCATTTCTCTGAGACTCCTCTGATCCAGAGGAGATCCGAGTCGCCGGTTCCATATAGCCTAGGACCAACCATCCATTCTTTTTTCGAGACTTCTTTGATCCGGAGGAGATCCGAGTCGTTGGTTCCTTATAGCCAAGGACCAACCATCCGACTTTTTCTCGAGACTCATCTGATCCAAAGGTGATCCGAGACGTTGGTTCCATATAGCCTAGGACTGACCATCTATCCTTTTCTCGAGACTCATCTCATCTGGAGGAGATCTGAGTCGTTGGTTCCTTATAGCCTAGGATCAACCATCCATCCTTTTCTCGAGTCTCCTCCGATCCAGTGGAGGTCCGAGTCGTTGGTTCCTTACAGCCTAGGACCAACCATCCATCCTTTTCTCGAGACTCCTCTGATCCGGTGGAGATCCGAGTCGTCGATTCCTTATAGCCTAGGACCAACCATCCATCCTTTGCTTGAGAATCCTTCGATCTAGAGGAGATTCGAGTAGTTGGTTCCATATAGCCTAGGACCAACCATCCATGATTTTCTCGAGAATCCTCTGATTCGGAGGAGATCCGAGTCGTTGGTTCCATATAGCCTAGGACCAACCATCCATCCTTTTTTCGAGACTGTTCTAATCTGGAGGAGATCCGAGTCGTTGGTTCCTTATAGAAGAGGACCAACCACCTATACTTTTCTCGAGACTCCTATGATCCGGAGGAGATCCGAGTCGTTGGTTCCATATAGCCAAAGACCAACCTTCCTTCCTTTTCTCGAGACTCCTACGATTTGGTGGAGATCGAAGTCGTTGGTTCCTTATAGCCTAGGACCAACCATCTATCCTTTCCTCGAGACTCCTCTGATCCGGTGGAGATCTGAGTCGTTGGTTCCTTACAGCCTAGGACCAACCATCCATCCTTTTCTCGAGAATCCTCCGATCCGTAGGAGATCGGTGTCGTTGGTTCCATATAGCCTAGGACCAACCATCCATTATTTTCTTGAGATTCCTCTGATCCGGAGGAGATCCGAGTCATTGGTTCCTTATGGCCTAGGACCAACCATCCATCCTTTTCTCGAGAATCCTCAGATCCGGAGGATATCCGAGTCGTTGGTTCCTAATTGCCTATGACAAACCATCTATCCTTTTCTTGAGGCTCCTTAGATCCGGATGAGATCTGAGTCGTGGTTCCTTACAGCCTAGGACAAACCATCAATCATTTTATCGAGACACCTCTGATCCGGAGGTGATCCGAGTCGTTGGTTCCATATAGCCTAGGACCAACCATCTATCCTTTTCTCGAAATTCCTCTGATCCGGAGGTGATCCGAGTCGTTGGTTCCTTATAGCCTAAGACCAACCATCTATCCTTTTTCCGAGACTCCTCTAATCCGGAGGTGATCTGAGTCGTTGGTTCCATATAGAAGAGGACCAACCACCTATCCTTTTCTCAAGACTCCTATGATCCGGAGGAGATCTGAGTCGTTGGTTCCTTATAGCGAAGGACCAACCTTCCTTCCTTTTCTCGAGACTCCTACGATCTGGTGGAGATCCGAGTCGTTGGTTCCTTATAGCCTAGGACCAACCATCCATCCTTTTCTTGAGACTCCTCTAATCCGGTGGAGATCCGAGTCGTTGGTTCCTTACAGCCTAGGACCAACCATCCATCCTTTTCTCGAGAATCCTCCGATCCGTAGGAGATCAGAGTCGTTGGTTCCATATAGCGTAGGACCAACCATCCATCATTTTCTCGAGATTCCTCTGATCCAGAGGAGATCCGAGTCATTGGTTCCATGTAGCGTAGGACCAACCATCCATCCTTTTCTCAAGAATCCTCTGATCCGGAGGTTATCCGAGTCGTTGGTTCCTTACAGGCATGGACCAACCATCCATCATTTTCCCGAGACTCCTCTGATCCAGTGGAGATCCGAGTCGTTGATTCCTTATAGCCTAGGACCAAACATCCATCCGTTGCTCGAGAATCCTCCGATCAAGAGGAGATCCGAGTCGTTGGTTCCTTATAGCCTAGGACCAACCATCCATCATTTTCTCGAGACTCCTCTGATCCGAAGGAGATCCGAGTCGTTGGTTCCATATAGCCTAGGACCAACCATCCCACTTTTTCTCGAGACTCATCTGATGAAGAGGTGATCCGAGACGTTGGTTCCATATGGCCAAGGACCAACCATCCATCCTATTCTTGAGATTGCTCCGATGCGGAGGAGATCGGAGTCGTTGGTTCCTTATAGCCAAGGACCAACCTTCCAAATTTTTGTTGAGACATCTCTGATCCAGAGAAGATTTGAGTCGTCGGTTCCATGTAGCCTAGGACCAACCATCTATCCTTTTCTCGAGACGCCTCTGATCCGGAGGTGATCCAAGTCGTTGGTTCCTTATAGAAGAGGACCAACCAACTATCATTTTCCCGAGACTCCTCTGATCCGAAGGAGATACTTGTCGTTGGTTCCTTATAGCCTAGTACCAATCATCCATCCTTTTCTCGAGGCTTCTCTGTTCCGGAAGAGATCAGAGTCGTTGGTTCCTAACAGCCTAGGACCAGCCATCCATCCTTTTCTCGAGACTCCTCTGATCCGGAGGAGATCCGAATCGTTGGTTCCTAATAGCCTTGTACCAACCATCCAACCTTTTCTTGAGACTCCTCTAATCCAAAGGAGATCCGAGTCGTTGGTTCCTTATTGCCTAGGACCAACCATCCATCCTTTTCTCGAGACTCATCTGATCCGATGGTGATCCGAGTCGTTGGTTCCTTATAGCATAAGACCAACCGTCCATCCTTTTCTTGAGACTCCTCCGATCTGGTGGAGATCCGAGTCGTTGGCTACTTACAGCCTAGGAACAACCATCTATACTTTTCTCGAGACCCCTCCTATCCGACGGAGATCCGAGTCATTGGTTCCTTATAGCCTAGGACCAAACTTCCATCCATTGCTCGAGACTCCTTCGATCGAAAGGAGATCCGAGTCGTTGGTTCCTTATAGCCTAGGACCAACCATCCATCATTTCTCTGAGACTCCTCTGATCCAGAGGAGATCCGAGTCGCCGGTTCCATATAGCCTAGGACCAACCATCCATTCTTTTCTCGTGACTTCTTTGATCCGGAGGAGATCCGAGTCGTTGGTTCCTTATAGCCAAGGACCAACCATCCCACTTTTTCTCGAGACTCATCTGATCCAAAGGTGATCCGAGACGTTGGTTCCATATAACCTACGACTGACCATCTATCCTTTTCTCGAGACTCATCTGATCTGGAGGAGATCTGAGTCGTTGGTTCCTTATAGCCTAGGACCAACCATCCATCCTTTTCTCGAGTCTCCTCCGATCCAGTGGAGGTCCGAGTCGTTGGTTCCTTACAGCCTAGGACCAACCATCCATCCTTTTCTCGAGACTCCTCTGATCCGGTGGAGATCCGAGTCGTCGATTCCTTATAGCCTAGGACCAACCATCCATCCTTTGCTTGAGAATCCTTCGATCTAGAGGAGATTCGAGTAGTTGGTTCCATATAGCCTAGGACCAACCATCCATCATTTTCTCGAGACTCCTCTGATTCGGAGGAGATCCGAGTCGTTGGTTCCATATAGCCTAGGACCAACCATCCATCCTTTTTTCGAGACTGTTCTAATGTGGAGGAGATCCGAGTCGTTGGTTCCATATAGCCTAGGACCAACCATCCCACTTTTTATCGAGACTCATCTGATCCAGAGGTGATCTGAGACGTTGGTTTCTTATTGCCAAGGACCAACCATCCATCCTATTCTTGAGACTCCTTCGATCCGGAGGAGATCCGAGTCGTTGGTTCCTTATAGCCAAGGACCAACCTTCCAACTTTTTCTTGAGACTTCACTGATCCAGAGAAGATTTGAGTCGTCGGTTCCAAATAGTCTAGGACCAACCATCCATCTTTTTCTCGAGACTCATCTGATTCGGAGGTGATCCAAGACGTTGGTTCCTTATTACCTAGGACCAACCATCTATCCTTTTCTCGAGACTCCTCTGATCCAGTGGAGATCCGAGTCGTTGGTTCCTTACAGCCTAGGACCAACCATCCATCCTTTTCTCGAGAATCCTTCGATCTGTAGGACACCGTAGTCGTTGGTTCCATATAACCTAGAACCAACCATCCATCATTTTCTCGAGATTCCTCTAATCCGGAGGACATCCGAGTCATTGGTTCCATGTAGCCTAGGACCAACCATCCATCCTTTTCTCAAGAATCCTCTGATCTGGAGGAGATCCGAGTCGTTGGTTCTTTATAGCCTTGTATGAACCATCCATCCTTTTGTCGAGGTTCCTCTGATTCGGAAGAGATCCGAGTCGTTGGTTCCTTACAGCCTTGGACAAACCATCTATCCTTTTCTCGAGACTCCTCTGATCCGGTGGAGATCCGAGTCGTTGGTTCCTTATAGCCTTGGACCAACCATCCAGCCTTTCCTCGAGACTCCTCCGATCTGGAAGAGATCCGAGTCGTTGGTTCCATATAGCCTAGGACCAACCATCCATCATTTTCTCGAGACTCCTCTGATCCGGAGGAGATCCGAGGCATTGGTTCATTATAGCCTCAGACCAACCATCCATCCATTTCTCGAGACACCTCTGATCCGGAGGATATATGAGTCGTTGGTTCCTTATAGCCTATGACCAACCATCTATCCTTTTCTCGAGACTCCTCTGATCCGAAGAAGATCTGAGTCGTTGGTTCCATATAGCCTAGGTCCAACCATCCATCTTTTTCTCGAGACTCATCTGATCCGGAGGTAATCCGAGACGTTGGTTCCTTATAGCGTAGGACCAACCATATATCCTTTTCTCGAGACTCCTCTGATCCGGAGGAGATCCGTGTCGTTGGTTCCTTACACCCAAGGATCAACCATCCATCCTTTTCTCGAGGCTCCTCTGATACTGAAGAGATCCGTGTCGTCGGTTCCTTACAACCTAGGACAAACCATCAATCCTTTTCTCGGGACTCCACCGATCCGGCTAAGATCCGAGTCATTGGTTCCTTATAGCCTAGGACCAACCATCTATCCTTTTCTCGAGACTCCTCTAATCCGGAGGTGATCTAAGTAGTTGGTTCATGAAAGCCTAGGTCCAACCATCTATCCTTTTCCCGAGACTCCGCTAATCCGGAGGAGATCCGAGTCGTTGGTTCCTTATAGCCTAGGACCAACCATCTATCCTTTTCACGAGATTCCTCGGATCTGGAGGTGATCCAAGTCGTTGGTTCCTTATAGCCTAGGACCAACCTTCTATCATTATCTCGAGACTCCTCTGATCCGGAGGTGATCCGAATCGTTGGTTCGTTATGGAAGAGGACCAACCATCTATCCTTTTCTCGGGACTCCATTGATCCGGAGGAGATCCGAGTCGTTGGTTCCTTATAGTGAAGGACCAACCATCCATTCTTTTCTTGAGACTCCTCTGATCCGGAGGAGATCCGAGTCGTTGGTTCCTTATAGCCTAGGACCAACCATCCGACTTTTTCTCGGGACTCATCTGATCCATAGGTGATCCGAGACGTTGGTTCCTTATAGCCTAGGACCGACCATCTATCCTTTTCTCGAGACTCCTTTGATCTGGAGGAGATACGAGTCGTTGGTTCCTTATAGCCTAGGATCAACCAGCCATCCTTTTCTCGAGGCTCCTCCGACCCAGAGGAGATCCGATTCGTTGGTTCCTTACAGCCTAGGACCAACCATCCATCCTTTTCTCGAGACTCCTCTAATCCGGTGGAGATCCGAGTCGTTGATTCCTTATAGCCTAGGACCAACCATCCATCCTTTGCTTGAGAATCCTCCGATCCAAAGGAGATCCGAGTAGTTGGTTCCATATATCCTAGGACCAACCATCCATCATTTTCTCGAGAACAATCTGATTTGGAGGAGATCCGAGTCGTTGGTTCCATATAGCCTAAGACCAACAATCCATCCTTTTTTCGTGACTCTTCTAATCTGGAGGAGATCCGAGTCGTTGTTTCCCTATAGCCTAGGACCAACCATCCCACTTTTTCTCGAGACTCATTTGATCCAGAGGTGATCCGAGACGTTGGTTCCTTATTGCCATGGACCAACCATCCATCCTATTCTTGAGACTCCTCTGATCTAGAGGAGATCGGAGTCGTTGGTTCCTTATAGCCAAGGACCAACCTTCCAAATTTTTCTCGAGACTTCTCTGATTGGAGAAGATTTAAGTCGTCGGTTCCATTTAGCCTAGGACCAACCATCCATCTTTTTCTCGAGACTCATCTGATTCGGAGGTGATCCAAGACGTTGGTTCCTTCTAGCCTAGGACCAACCATCTATCCTTTTCACGAGATTCCTTGGATCTGGAGGTGATCCGAGTCGTTGGTTCCTTATAGCCTAGGACCAACCTTCTACCGTTATCTCGAGACTCCTCTGATCCGGAGGTGATCCGAATCGTTGGTTCGTTATGGAAGAGGACCAACCATCTATCCTTTTCTCGGGACTCCATTGATCCGGAGGAGATCCGAGTCGTTGGTTCCTTATAGTGAAGGACCAACCATCCATTCTTTTCTCGAGACTCTTCCGATCCGGAGGAGATCCGAGTCGTTGGTTCCTTATTGCCTAGCACCAACCATCCGACTTTTTCTCGAGACTCATCTGATCCATAGGTGATCCGAGACGTTGGTTCCTTATAGCCTAGGACCGACCATCTATCCTTTTCTCGAGAATCCTTTGATCTGGAGGAGATCCGAGTCGTTGGTTCCTTATAGCCTAGGATCAACCAGCCATCCTTTTCTCGAGGCTCCTTCGACCCAGAGGAGATCCGATTCGTTGGTTCCTTACAGCCTAGGACCAACCATCCATCCTTTTCTCGAGACTCCTCTAATCCGATGGAGATGCGAGTCGTTGATTCCTTATAGCATAGGACCAACCATCCATCCTTTGCTCGAGAATCCTCCGATCCAAAGGAGATCCGAGTAGTTGGTTCCATATATCCTAGGACCAATCATCCATCATTTTCTCGAGAACCCTCTGATTTGGAGGAGATCCGAGTCGTTGGTTCCATATAGCCTAAGACCAACCATCCATCCTTTTTTCGTGACTCTTCTAATCTGGAGGAGATCCGAGTCGTTGTTTCCTTATAGCCTAGGACCAACCATCCCACTTTTTCTCGAGACTCATTTGATCTAGAGGTGATCCGAGACGTTGGTTCCTTATTGCCATGGACCTACCATCCATCCTATTCTTGAGACTCCTCCGATCCGGAGGAGATCGGAGCCGTTGGTTCCTTATAGCCAAGGACCAACCATCTATCCTTTTTTCGAGACACCTCTGATCTGGAAGAGATTCGAGTTGTTGGTTCCATATAGACTAGGATCAACCATCCATCCTTTTCTCGAGACTCCTCTGATCCAAAGGTGATTCAAGTAGTTGGTTCCTTATAGCCTAGGACCAACCATCTATCCTTTTCCCGAGACTCCTCTGATCCGGTGGAAATCCGAATCGTTGGTTGCTATTAGCCTAGGACCAATCATCCATCCTTTTCTTGAGGCTCCTTCGATCCGAAAGAGATCCGAGTCATTGGTTACTTACAGCCTAGGACCAACGATCCATCCGTTTTTTGTGACACCTCTGATCCGGAGGAGATCTGAGTCGTTGGTTCTGGATAGCCTAAGACCAACCATCCATCCTTTTCTTGAGACTCCTCTGACCTAGAGGTGATCCGAGTCGTTGGTTCTTTATAGCCTAGGACCAACCATCCATCTTTTTCTCGAGAGTCCATTGATCCGGAGGGGATCCGAGTCGTTGGTTCCATATAGCCTAGGACCAACCATCCATTCTTTTCTCAAGACTCCTCTGATCCGGAGGAGATCCGAGTCGTTGGTTCCTTATTGCCTAGGACCAACCATCCATCCTTTTCTCGAGACTCCTCTGATCCAGAGGTGATTCGAGTCGTTGGTTCCTTATAACCT